>PVIU01017279.1:0-42436 GCA_004026605.1 Ondatra zibethicus
TTCTCAGTAGCTATGAAGCCAGTCCTGAAATTTGCTCTGTAGACCAGGCTGGCCTTGAACTCAAGGAGATCTGCCTGCCTCTGCCTCCTCAGTGCTGGGATTAAAGTTGTGGGCCACCACTGCCCAGCTACAGATGGGTTTGAACTGCCATGTGTGGTTGGGAATGAAACCTGGGTCCTCTGGAAGGGTAGCCAGTGCTCTTACTCACTGAGTTACTTCTCCCACTGGTGGATGCATATTTTAAAACAACCGGACTAGCCTTCCAAGAGCTGAAGGCAAAAATGCCTCTTTAAGCCTTCACCATGGGAAAGGGCTTCCACCATGCTGGGCTTCCTGGGAAAACCGGAGTGGGAGCCAAACAGGACTGGAGTAAGGCCAGCTAGGGCTAATGTCTGTGTTATACCCACAGCCATGAAACTGTGGCACAAGCAGATGGCACTTCCAACAGGTGTCCTTATGGGAGAGAATTTCCCAAGAGGCATGGGCATCCATTCTGGGTTTTTGGAAGTGGTCCAGTTTCACATCTTTTTGTATAAAGGTACTGAAGTCATATGTGGGTCTCAGAGAGATAGCTGTGGATAAAAGTGCTTGCCACCAAGCTTGATGACCTGAGTTTGGTCCCTGGGACTCACATGATGAAAGAAGAGAACAGAGCCCTCTGACCTCTACATGCACATGGTTGCATGCACACACACGCACGCACACACACACACACACACACACATCTGTAAGAAGAAAATTGAAAATTAAGAAACGGTGTGGTGGAACATAACTTTAATCCCAGTACTGGGGAGGCAGAAAAGGCAGAGGCAGGCATATTTCTCTGAGTTTGAGGCCAGCCTGACCTACATAGAAATGTCTAGACCAGCCAGGGCTATAGAGTGAGGTGCTTTCTTTAAAAAAAGAAAAAAGAAAGAAAAAGAAAGATTTCTTTAAAACAAGTAAAAGAGCCAGGTGTTGGTGGCGCACACCTTTAATCCCAGCACTCGGGAGGCAGAGGCAGGCAGATCTCTGTGAGTTCGAGGCCAGCCTGGTCTACAGAGAAAGTTCCAGGAGAGACTTCAAAGCTACACAGAAAAACCCTGTCTCAAAAAACAATACAAACAAACAAAAAATAAAAGAAAGAAAGTTAAATGTGCTAGCTAGATAATGAGTCTTGGGTTGTTTGTTGTTTTTTTGTTTGTTTGTTTGTTTTTCAAGACAGGGTTTCTCCGTGTAGTACTGGCTGTCCTGGAACTCTCTCTATAGACCAGGCTGGTTTTGAACTCACAGAGATCCTCCTGCCTCCGCCTCCTAAATGCTGGGATTAAAGGCGTGTGCCATGCAGGTAATTATAGCCCTTGGGATAATACAGGAGGACCGTGGTTGGAGGCCTGACTAGACTACCTAGTGAAGTCCCGCAGCAGCTAACTCTGTTTCCTGAGAATTTGCATGGAACCTTGATGATAGGAAAGACGCGCAGACGAGAAGAATGGGTCATGATTAAGGGCACTTGTTGCTGTGTTGTCCCCAAAACTCACATTGCTGTCTCATAGTCATCTGTAACTCCAGTTCCAGTGAAAATGACACCCTCTTCTGACCTCCATGCACGCCCATGGTGCACAGACATACATGCAGTCAGAACACTCATACACATAAAGTAAAGTAAATAAAAATCCTTAATATATTTTTTAAGGGAGGAGCAACTGCAGGAAGAAGAAACTATTCTTTTGATCTTATTGCACAAAAGGAGGGGTGACCCAAGGTCCCTTACGACACAAGGAGAATTGCATCTGGGGAAGTGAGCATGCTCCCAAAGAGGCCTTCAGATTAGTGGCTCACCATGGGCGGCAACCCCTTGCAGTTCCAACTCTTTCCACACTAGGATGGGGTCACTGCTGGGTGACAGTGCACTTTGTAAGTGCAGCCAAACCAAACCAAAATCTTGTTTGTTTTCTAGGGTCTGTAGCTAGCTCCTCCCAACCCAGCCATAGAGGTTGGGGAGATGGTTTAGCGAGTAAAATCCTAGCCTTGCGAGCATGAGGACTTGAGTTTAGAACCCTAAAACCCCTGTAAAAGCCAGACAGGATAGGACACATTTGTAGTTCCAGGGTTCCTATGGCAAGATGGGAGGCAGACAGAGAATCTCTGGACGCTAGCAGGTCAGCCAGCTTGGTGAGTGCAGTAATGGAAAACAAAAGAGCCTGCTCAAACACAGTAGAAGGTGAAGAGGGGCATGTGAGGTTTCCTCTGACCTCCCCATGCACCAGTTAGCATGTATGCACCCCTCAAGCACATCAACATTCATACGCACACGATTCACACACAGGCTCTGAACCCTAGTTGTCTCTGCAGCCATCCACACAGTACCCTTGCTCTCTATCCTTCTCACTGGCTAAATGAGGCAGAGTGCAGCTGTAGTGTATTTACCACAAAGGAGCTGCTT
Organism: Ondatra zibethicus; assembly: GCA_004026605.1. Classification (NCBI taxonomy): domain Eukaryota; kingdom Metazoa; phylum Chordata; class Mammalia; order Rodentia; family Cricetidae; genus Ondatra; species Ondatra zibethicus. The sequence goes on from PVIU01017279.1 coordinate 2,426, forward strand.
ACTCAGCTCTGAGGTGTTCTGTATTTCAAGGCACTTAAGCACATATATGATGGTTTTCTTTTTTAAAAGTAACTTACTTTTAATTGTATGTACACTGGTGTTTTGCCTGCATGTATATGCCTATCTGAAAGTGTTAGATCCCCTACAACTAGAGTTACAGATCATTGTGAGATGCCCTGTGGATGCTGGGAATTGAACCCAGATCCTTTCAGAGAACAGCCAGTGGTCTTAACCGCTGAGCCATCTCTCTACCCCCTGTTGGTTTTCTTCAGACCAGTGAAATCTGTACCAAGGGACACATCTCCTTCACTTGTTTAACCATGGTTGAGCTCTGCTGTAGGCAGCACTGCTGACCCTCTATGTTCTGAGTCCCTGGAAGGTTATCAGGCACTTCAGGACATCCATGTGTAGTCCTCCCCACAGCATCATGGGAGATATTCCATTCTAAATTGTTTATTTATTTTTATTTTATGTTTATGAGTGTTTTGACTACCTATGTAAGGATACCTCACGCATATAGTGCCTGCAGAAGCCAGAAGAGGTTATTAGATCCTCAGGACCCCTCCATATGGGTGCTGGGAATAAAACTTGGGTCTTCTGCTAGATGCTCTTAACTGCTGAGCCATCTCTGTAGCTCCAATACTTCTGTTTTAAGCCAAGAACAGGTTAAGCAAACTTACTCCAGGTCATTTATCTTTTATTCTAGTTTAGACTCTCAAATTGATGTTTCGACATCCTGGTTTCAGGGAAGCTACCAGTGTGGATCTGGAGCACTGAAGCCATGCCTCACGGCAGAAATAGAACACAGCAAATTTCTTCTCTTCAGTGCCTATCTGTAAGTCCCACAGTTCTTTCTCGTTTTCTGTTTTTGTTTTGTTCCCCCCCCCTAAGCATTTCTGGGCTGCGACTGCAAGCTATAGAAACAGCGCCCTCCTGTGTCCGGAGCACGCCACATAGTCTCCAGAGAAAGACACTTCAGTCTTAGAACTGTGGAGATTATGCTCCCTCTCTCTTCCCCCTCTCTCTTTTCTCCTTCCTCTCTTCCTGTTTTCATTTAGAGTCTGGGTCTTACTGTGTAAATATAGAACTCACAAAGTAGCCCAGGTTGGTCTCAAATTCACTATCCTCTTGCTACAGCCTCCCAAGAGCCAGGATCACAGACTTGCACCACGGTGTCTGGCTTCCTGCTTTATTTTAACGGTATTTAAAGGAAGGCTGGTGGTGTGATTCCTGAGCATGATTCAGTGGAGCATCCAAGCGAGTGGACAAACACTACATCCCAGGGAGGCAACTGTCTGATACTCTGATACCTGGAAGGCAAAGTTCAGAATTGCTTTAAAATGTTAAATGAGTATACCACGCATTCTTAGGAAATCCATCAGGACTGGATATTAGTTCTCCTGATTGGCTGAGCCTGAAGCCCTGCTCTCCAGACCCCATGATAAAAGTTAGGTGCAGAGCACTGGTCTGCAACCCCAGCATTCCTATGGAGAGATGGCAGGAGGTGGCAGAACTAGCTCTTGGGCTGGCTAGCCTGCAGGATTCAGCTCACCACATACGCTGCCTCACAAGGTGGAAGGAGAGGACGACCTCCCAAAAGTTCTTCTCTGGCTCGAACACTCAGAGGCACGTTTTTAGAAAGGTCTTTTTGAGAAAAGTATAAGGGTTTTTTTTTTTACCTAGACACGTAACTCACAGTGCCAACTTCATCGCAGAGACCTGGACCCAAGCTTCCTTCTGATGCCTGCTATTGTTTTGATATCTCATCTCATGGTGTAACCCAGGCTTACTTCAAACTTGATATTCTCCTGCCTCAGCTTCTCAGAAAGATGTAATTACAGACGTTCCTACTATTCCCGGTGTCCAAGTCTCTTAGAAAATTCGTCTGTGTCTCCTTAGTTCATTAAAGAGAGGGAGACATCAAAAGGATTCTCAAATGGTAGGTGCTGGCACAGCCTTCTGTTTGGTAAAGACGCAGCCTTGCTCATAGATCTGACACCATTATTCTAGGCTGGGCCAGAGGAGTCTGCCCACTCAAGAAGAAAGCCGAATTTTTCAATAATTATTTAAGAGAAAACTGGGAAAGGGGATGTTGCCACAGGGAGATGGTGACGATTTGAGCTGGGAAAAGAAGTCAAGAGAGATGCTTGCTGGGTGATGGTAGCGCACACCTTTAATCCCAGTACTTGGGACACAGAGGCAGGCAGATCTCTGTGAGTTTGAGGCCAGCCTGGTCTGCAAGAGCTAGTTCCAGGATAGGCTCCAAAGCTACAGAGAAACCTTATCTCATAAAAACCAGAGAGAGAGAGAGAGAGAGAGAGAGAGAGAGATGTTTGTCTTTGCTCACACCGTCAAACATCTCTCAGCAAAATTCTTTGATTTATGTTTATTTTGAACTGTGGTTTCTTTCTTTTTAAAAATAGACCGTCTTTTATTTATCTTTGACAATCTCATACATGTAAACAATATATCTTGACTGTATCCATCCTCATTCCTCCCCTCTTACCCTTCCCCCCAGGCACCCCCAAAAGTCCCCTTCCCTATTTCAAGGTTTTTGGGTTGTTTTGTTTTGTAACAAACTGTCTGTAGGAATTGTTGTGGTTTTAGAGTAAACTGAAGTCAGTTAGGAGTGTATGTGGCCTTAAGTGGTTTGCACAGCACAGACTTCTTAAGACAAAGGTGCCTCAATTCTTTTTGTTACCATGTTTGCTGTGCTCTTCAGAACACAGAGAGTTCCTTAGTTTGGACCACCGCTTCTTAGATTTGACCTCTCTCTCTCTCTCTCTCTCTCTCTCTCTCTCTCTCTCTCAATATATATATTTAGAAACAGGGTTTCACTCTACAACAGCCTTAGCTGTCCTGGAACTAGCTCTTGTAGACCAGGCTGGCCTTGAACTCACAGAGATCCGCCTGCCTCTGCCTCCTGTGTGCTGGGATTAAAGCGTGTGCCACCACCACCCAGCTGAGCATTCTCTTTTAGACTAGGCTTCTTTTAGATTGGACTACCACTTAATCAGGACGGAAAAGGTCAAAACTCTTCTGAATAAAGCAGACCCACTCTTGTGTAGATGACAGCAAAGTTTGTCTTTCTTCCTTTATGCAGTGTCTATTTTTACTTTATGTGTATGAGTGTTTCCTTACATGTATGTATGTGACCACGTGCATACCTGGTGCCCCCAGCCCGGAAGAGAGCCTTGAAGTTACAGTTGGTTGTGGCCACCGTGTGGATGCTAGGAACTGCACTTGGGTCCTCTGAAAGGGCCGCGAGTGCTCAAAACCACAGAGCCATCTCGGAAGCCATTCTCACTGAACTTTTCGTGCTTCCATATTGACACCGGTAGCAGGAGGTGTATTTTACTGTTATATAATGTCCCTCTAGGTCAGTGGTTCTCAACCGTCCTAATACTGTGGCCCCTTAATATAGTTCCCCAGGTTGTGGTGCCCCAACCATAAAATTATATTAGTTGCTACTTCCATATCTGTGATTTTGCCACTGTTATGAATTGTTGTGTAAATATCTGTGTTTTCCAATGGTCTTAGGTGACCCCTGTGGAAGGGTTGTTTGACCCACAAAAGCTGAGAACCACTGTTCTATGTGAACATTTCCTACATTATTCTCCCGCTGAGGAAATTCCAGCAGGCTCTAGTCGGTCTTACTCTGCTTTTCTACTGTAAAAACTGAGCAAGGGCTTCTCTAGAATGTTATTCCAATAATGAGGACAACTAGGTCTAAGTTTAGAAGATAATGGCAAATTGTTTTCCACAGTGGCCAAACTCACTTACGTTCTCACAGTGATATAGAATACAATATTGACATTTGGTTTAATCAGACTGTCACTTTTGCCTACCTGTTGGACATGAAAACCCTGCCCTTCTTTGTATAATTGATGGGATGGGCATGGTATATTTTCCACAATAGCCTCACTCTAGACTTTAAGGTAACCAAAGCACCTCATGTGATTAAGAACGTTCAGTGGGCCCAGCTGTGCTCTGTAAACTCTCCTGGTCAAAGGGCCAAAGGCTGAAGAAAAGGGAAAAACAGAACAAACTCTCATTCAGACAGATTTCCTCAGGGGATGTTAAATTTATGAACCTCGAAGAGTGGCTGGACTCCCACGTGCTTCTGCTAGGGACTGTTGGTCTGAGAAACGCAGGCTCGAGGATGAAAACCAACCCCAAGGCACCAGGATTTTGTGTGAACAGATCTCTCCTAGGCTTAGTGGGACAACCACACACCTACAGCAGGCTCAGTTGCAAAGGAGAATGTTCTCTTGTTAATCTATCTCAGGAACAGTCCCCAAGAATTGATGACTTGATCTCCTAGAGAAGGGATGATTTGATGTGTTTCCTCATGTATGATGAAATGCCGTGAGCGATTGTGTGCCCACACTTCAGTCTGATGGAGGCAATTCCTCAGGTGACGTCCTCTCTTCCCAGACATCTTGGGTTTGTGTCAACAAAAACTAACCAGCTCCCCACCAAACACACAAATTCAACAAAATAACAGAATTAATAAACAGCTTTCATTAATAACTCTGAATATCAGTGCACTCAACTCTCCTAGCAAAAGACACAGACTCACTATGTGTTCAAAAAACAGGATCCCTGTATCCAAGAAACATCCTTCAACACATACCCATTTAGGGCCCTCTAGGCTTCCCAAGACCTCAACACTAGAGGGCGCACTTGCTGCTCGCGTCTGCCTTCTGCTGTCTCTTGATACTGTCAAATTCCACTGGAGACAAAGCTGCCAACAACACTTGAAGAGCCTCTCCTTGTCAGCTTCTGATTTCTGCTGAGGGTTAATAGGATCCCCAGCAGCTCACTGGTAACAATAAGGCCTACTTCACAGAACGCTTTTAAGGATTATAAACAGTGAATTCAAGGGGGAGTAGGTTATGTGATGGTAACTATATCTCTAGAGGACCAGAACTTAGAGAATGAATATATATATATATATATTCATATATATATTCACACATATATACTCATATATGTGTGTGTGATGTAGTAAGGAAATAGCCACTTGTTGGTTTCCTGCCACTTAGCCCCAAAATAATCACATAGAAACTGTATTAATTAAAACACTGCTTGGCCCATTAGCTCTAGTTTCTTATTGGCTAACTCTTACATATTAATTTAACCCATTTATATTAATCTGTGTATCACCATGTGACAGTGGCTTACTGGATAAAGTTCTGTCTGGCTCCGGCAGGGCTACATGGCTTCTCTCTGACTCCTTTCTCCCAGCATTCAGTTTAGTTTTCCTCGCCTAGCTCTGTTCCCCTGTAGCTCTGCTATAGGCCCAAAGCAGTTCCTTTATTAACCAATGATATTCACAGCATACAGAGGGAAATCCCACATCAATATGGGATTTATTAGAATGGCTTATAGGCCATGGTCCAGCTATTCCAGCAATGGCTATCTACCAATGGAAGGTCCAAGAGTCCAGTAGTTGATCAGTCCACGAGGCTGGATGTCATATACCGAGTGTATGTCAGTTGGTATCTTGCACTACCTTATAGTGTCTTTTTGAAGTTTTATAAAGCCTGAAAGAAGGGCTTTAAAAGTATGCCCAGAAAGCCAGGCAGGGTGGCATACGCCTTTGATACCGGCACTCAGGAGGCAGAGGCAGGCAGATCTCTGTGAGTTCGAGGCCAGCCTGTTCTACAGAGAGAGTTCCAGGACAGTCAGGACTGTTACACAGAGAAACCCTGCCTTAACTCCTTTCTGCCCACCCCCCCAGTATTGTCAGAATGTCTACAATAGAAGAAATACATTTCCTTTACCAAAACTCTAAGAAAGTCACTTTGATGTAGAAAAATAGCCCGAGGGCCTGGGTGGCCAGGATAATAAAAGACATGGAGCTAAGGTACCGTAGGTATTAAAGTACAAAGAATTTCAGTTTGTAATCTGAGAAACTTCTAGAGCAGGGGTCCAAATATTCAGTCTCAGACAAGCTCTGTGGTAGCGAGCGGTGCGACCCCCTAAACACTGAATGAAACCTGTAACACTTTGGGCAAGTGGTGTTTCTTGTCAGGAAAGACAGCAAAGTGTTTGCTGACATCATCTTAGGAAAGGACTAGCGAGCAAATTCTTCTTTTAGATGATTAATGGAGTTCCAGTTTCAAAGTTAAACACTCAAGAACAGAGAGAGACAGATCTGTCAGTTGAGACAGAAAAGAAGGTCGTTTGTTTCAAGTTGCTTTATTTATGAAGGAACATCATGAACTTCTCCCAGCCTGCAGAAGGTAACAACGTTGATAAAGGACAGTTGAATGTCTTGAAAACCTCTTTGGTTACAACATACTTATCCTTTTATTCTCTTAATTAATTTGTGTATAGTCAGGGTTCTCTAGAAGAATGTTATATGTATGCATATATTATATAGAGTACTCATATGTATATATATTCAAATGAGCTTATGTTAAAACAGCAATAACAGTTATCTCATACCCAAGCAGTGGAGAACAGTTAGTTGCTTGGTCTTTGAAGCTAGGTGACTCAGTAGTCAGAGTACCACAGTGGCTGTCTGAACTTGGAGAGGCAGAAAACTCCTCAGCCCAGCAGGCTGGGTTTCTTAGCGGTCCCAATCTGGCACTGCAAACCTGGAAGACTCCTGAAGAGCTGCTGGTCCTCAGTCAAGGATGGAAGCCTGGGAAAACAGGTTCTGACATCAGCTAAGCAACTGGGAGTAGACAATGAGATAGATCAACTCAGTCACCCAAAACAGCACAAGGTAAATAGTTACCAAAGGTGCCGTCCACATTTAAAGGGTTTCCCATGTCAGGTAAGGCAATCAGGAGAATTCTTCAGGTGAGGCTTCCTACTCAAGTGGCTTTAATGTGTGGCGTGGACATTAAAACCACCCATTGCAATCTGTATATTTTGCCCTTGCAAGACAAGATAATTCTTCTTCCAACAGAAAAGTGTATTACAAATAAATGAGTGCCCGCCATGTCATGGCTAAGAGTCCAAAAGTCTATAAACAGACTTTTCATTCTTCCTTCAAACTGGTTGACAACTGTATCGCCATTTTGTAACGAACAGTGAATGTCTAGGCAAGCCATCCATCCCAGTGTTGCACTTGAGTGCTATCGTACGGTCATTTGGAAGAGCCGCCACCGCTTTTGTGATGTCTTTTCCATTATCTGTCACAGATTACCGCAGTTTTGACGAGAGGATAAAAGGAGCACATGAAGTGATGATCTAAGCTAGTGTCTTTCTCCTTAGGAAAGACAACTCTTCGATCCTGCCCTGGCAGCAGTGTGGCTACTTATTTTAGCTACTTGTGTAGCAGGAGCAGCCGGGACAGATAGTCCCAGCAATGGGCAGCCACAGCGCGGCGCTCTGTCCCTGCTAGCGCTTTCCCTCACCGCAACTGGTCGAGTGAAGCTGGGACTGGCCAGGGCGTTCACACAGCTTCTTCCCTGCCCACTCTAGACCCGTCTCTTTCTCTCCCCACGCCCCTGGAAGGACACAGGGAGGTCGAGGGCTGAGGCCAGAGCCAGCAGACCCAGGAGCGCGGTGGGAGAGCTAGGAACTTTGCAGAGGTTCTCTGCGTGCATCCTTGCCTGGGCATCTCTGGGTAGCGAAGCTTAGCAACCTAATACGTGCCGGGCCAGTTAGGAAAGAAAACTGAGCTCACTGCAAAGCTGGAGAAGAGTATATTTGAGAGACATTTACTTAACTGTAAATGGAGCTGAAAGTGCAGACTAACCTAAAGGAAACTAATGGCTGGGAATGGAAAAAGTGTGTGTGTGTGTGTGTGTGTGTGTGTGTGTGTGTGTGTAGAGGGAGGGGGTGTGACAGGGGACACATTTATAAATAAGCAAGATAACGGGGCAAGCTTGAAAACTCAAGACAATCCTGGTTCAAAAAGCTTAAGCCTGCTCCTGCCTTAAGAACTTCCTAATTGAATTTATAAGGCAAAGGTTCATCATGTATAGTGTTCTAGAACCCAGCAAGGGTTCTGAATCACAATCTCCACAATTCAACCATCCACGGGTGTGAAAACGTGTGATTATCAAAACTAACACACCTGGTTTAGAGGTGTGGCTTTTTCTCACGTGCAGTTGTACACATATTTAGCAAAGATTTGTTTTAGAAATGAAGGCTTGATGCAAGATGTAAGCATGCTGATCAACAGACCGACAGTTATTTTATTTTTAATTTCTTCCTCTTCTAGAAAGCCACCAATGAACACAATTCCCTCTCTCTTGTCCTGGTCTTCACTAATAGAAGACCCCTCCTTGAAGGCTGTGGATAAGCAACTTGGGGATATAAAGAGCATTCTCAACTGAGGCCAGTGGCTTCCAGTTTAGCACCAGTTTTTATAACAGGCCTGGAAGAAATGAAAATATTCTAAAGAGACAAGTGTGTTTCTCAATCTGAGTGTCAGATTACCGAAACAATGGACCCCCAAAGAAATGGGAATTTCCCCAAGAATCTCATGTTTCTCACAGGTCTAACAACTTCTTAGAACACCCTACAGTTTTTTTTCATCCATTCTTCGATCGAGAGCATTTAGGTTATTTCCGGGTTCTGGCTATGACAAACAAAGCTGCTATGAACATAGTTGAGCACATGTCCTTGTGGCACGATTGAGCATCCTTTGGATATATACCCCAAAGTGGTATTGGGTCTTGAAGAAGGTTGTTTCCTAATTTTCTGAGAAATCGCCACACTGACATCCAAAGGGGTTGTACCAGCTTGCATTCCCACCAGCAATGCAGAAGTGTTCCCTTTTCCCCACAACCTCTCCAGCATAAGTTGTCATCAGTGGTTTTGATCTTGGCCATTCTTACAGGTGTTAGATGGACTCTCAGAGTTGTTTTGATTTGCATTTCTCTGATGACTAAGGATGTTGAACATTTCCTTAAGTGTCTTTCAGCCATTTTAGATTCCTCTGTTGAGAGTTCTCTGTTTAGGTCTGTACTCCATTTTTTATTGGATTATGTGATCTTTTGGTGTCCAATTTCTTACACAATGGAGTACTACACAGCAGAAAAAAATAACGACAGCTTGAATTTTGCAGGAAAATGGATGGAACTAGAAAGCATTATTTTGAGTGAGGTAACCCAGACACAGAAAGACAATTATCACATGTACTCACTCATAGGTGTTTTTAAACATAAAGCAAAGAAAGCCAGCCTACAAACCACAATCCCAGAGAACTTAGACAACAATGCGACACTAAGAGACTTACATAGCTATAATCTACATGGGAAGTAGAAAGTATAAAAAGACAAGATCTCCTGAGTAAATTGGGAGCATGGGGACCTTGGGGGAGGGTTGAAGGGGGGAGGGGAGAGACCAGGAGGGGAGCAGAGAAAAATGTAGAGCTCAATAAATATCATGGGGAAAAAAAAGAACACCCTACAGAGTGAGACGGAGCCCAGACAGGAGGGAACTTGGTGGGCGGGTCCACACCTCTACTAGGACTGCTTAGATGGGCATATCTTTAGTCTTCTATTTAAACTTTATCTCACTTCAGGACCAGCATGGACTTGGGGGAGTTCCTGGGTCTCTTGGGATAAATCTCCTTTTTCTGCTTTCCACTATTTTTTTTTTCGAGAAAGGGTTTTTCTGTGTAGTAGTTCTGGCTGGTTGTCCTAGAACTCACTCTGTAGAGCAGGCTGGCCTCGACTCACTGAGATCCGCCTGCCTCTGTCGACTGTTAGTTTGGTTCTTTATTGACTAATTGAAGATGAATGGCCGACCTGTGATAAGAAAGCTTTGTTTGTTTGTTTTTAGCATATAAGGAAACTTATCAAGGCATAGGTCGTGACCCCCAAGTTCCATACCCAGTTTACAGAGGAGCTCAGACTCCGCTACTGCCAAGCATGCTTGCCAATGTGCCTTTTCAGTTTCTGCGGCTGGGAGATTTCAGTCTTCTTCCCCTTCCCATCATGCTCTGCTTCGAGACTTCAGACCGAGGATGTCAGGCAGCTGAACTAAAGAATACAAAGAAGTTGTAGGCTTCTTGTGTCATATGGTTTCTCCAGTGTAGTGTCATGCCCTGTGTTAACCCTCTCTCCTTGAGCCATGGGATGCCGTTCTGAGATGGTAAAGAGTTACAAGGAGACTCCAGCAGAATCAGGGAAGCCTTTTGGCTGCAACAAAAGTTGCTGAGATGGAACTCTAACTAACTGACATCTGGATTCCTGGCCACAGAAGGGTGACAATATATGGTGATTTAGCTCATTACATTTGAGGGTGATTTCTTAAGGAGAACACAAGCATACACACAGGAAAGAGTGCAAAACAGCGTAGGCTCTGGGATTGTCTTACACCAGAGCACACCTGTGCCAGCATTCTCCATTTCAAAAAATTAGCATTATGAAGGGAGGCGCTTCCCCTGCCATTACCACTCTAAAGAGGCTGCTGTTCTCATGCTTGTCCTCCGAGAATGATTTGTCGACTTTTGAATATTATAAAAGTCAAGTTGGATGATATGTTTTGTGTCTTGTGATTGGTCCATGTTGCTACGTTCATTGCTGTAATACATCGAGACCAGACTGTGCCCTGCTCTAGGTTCCTTCATCACATGGAAAAGCGGTTTTCAGAATGTGCTATGTCCAGGCAAAGCACTGGAATCCGTTCTGAAGGCCAGCACAGAAGCAGAATGACTGTGCACCAGGGTGGACACACAGACAATACCATCTGTCCACCATGACTTATTCTTAGGAGTAAAGAGGGTTGGACTGGAGAGATGTCTCAGCCAGCTACAACAGGCTAGGCCTGCAACCAAACAGTCAAAAGACTGCTATCTGGTAAATTGATCCAAGTGGACTGGGATCATGTGAATGCACTGTATATTAAAGTCATCTAAGGGGCTGCAGAGATAGCTCAGTAGCTAAAAGCACGGATTGCTCTTCTAGAGGACCTGGATTCAGTTCTCCAAAGCCACATGGCCGCTCATAGCCATCTGTAACTCTGGTTACAGAGAATCTGACACCCTCTTCTGGACTCTTGTGAGCAATGCACACACATGGTACACACACATTCAGACAAAATACACAAAGACATAAAATAAAATAAATAAATCTGGGCAGGCGGTGGTGGCACACGCCTTTAACCCCAGCACTCAGGAGGCAGAGGCAGGCGGATCTCTGTGAGTTCGAGACCAGGCTGGTCCACAGAGCTAGTTCCAGTACAGGCTCCAAAGCCACAGAGAAACCCTGTCTCGAAAAAAACCAAATAAATAAATAAATAAATAAATCTGAATTTTTTTTATCGTATAAGGAAACATCACACACATGAAACTGAGGAAAGGGTATATACCTTTACCTAAACCCCTTAAAGAGAAGGACACTTAACAATGCAATCATGACCCCCTCTTCCTCCACATACACACCCCTGCCACCAACCTGTCATGTGATACCTGGTATGTCAAGGAATCATTAGGCAGAGAACTCTCAACTGTTTCAAGGACTTCAGTTCAGCTTGCCCCCCACTGTTGATGCAACCTTCTCAAGTGGCCATCCATCCTCTCTTTTCATCCATCCGGATCTGTATCCACCTAGATCCAGTTCTAGTCCTCATCTCGGTGGCCTCCAGGGTCCTGCACCTTGGTTTCTGCAGCTCCTCTGACTCTGAGGTTGGACTCTGCAGCAGAGTCTATACGAGACCTCCAACAGAGTTAATTATGGAACACACACCTCCTTCCTAACTCTTACTGTTTCCCTGTCAGCTTTGTAGTCTGCCTCTCGGGTCCCTTTGGAACTCTTTAAACTCTACTGTAGTGCCTCTTAACCCTTTGCAATCCTTCTGTAACACACACACACACACACACACAGAGAGAGAGAGAGAGAGAGAGAGAGAGAGAGAGAGAGAGAGAGAGAGAGAGAAGACATATTTTACTATGCAATGTGTGATCTGAAAATTAACGTTAATAGTTAAGGTTGAAATATTAGAACCTATGCTTGCTTTGGCCAATATCATGCTATAATTTATTGTGATTCATTACATTTGGACACTGGAAAGAGTGGGCTTCTACCACAGCCCACTGATGACAATATTCCACCACATGAGTGTAAGACAGTATAACAGTCTATTCTACTGTTTATCTGTTTGGAAAATGTTACATATAATGCTGTTATTGGCATTCTTTTTTTTTTTTTGGTTCTTTAAAGAAAGGGTTTCTCTGTAGCTTTGGAGCCTGTCATGGAACTAGCTCTTGTAGACCAAGCTGGTCTCGAACTCACAGAGATCCACCTGCCTCTGCCTCCCGAGTGCTGGGATTAAAGGCGTGCGCCACCACCGCCCGGCTATGGGCATTCTTGTACATGTCTCTTGGCCAACATTTATAAAGATTTCAGCTGAGTGTAGACTGAGAAGTGAAATTTCTAGTCCCTAGGTTCTGTAGATCCTTCAGTCAATCTGTCCGTGGTCTCCTAGAAGGCTATGTAAGTTCTTATTGTTCCACATTCTCACCCGCTCTTAGCTTTTTCAGGCTTTTTAACTTTAGCAATTTTGAGGTGAGGTTAATTTGTATCTTGAGAATGGACATCATGTTTAATACCTTCTCATGGGACATACATACCGTAGAACGCTCAGTGGGGAAGGGCTGTTGGGCCCCATCTTGCTTCCTCTCCTTTTCTGAGTACTCTGTAGCCGGTCTCTGTACCGGTATCTAGAGAAACCAACTAGCAACAGTTTGTTCCTGCAATAGTTCCTGCGTCCTAATTGCTGTCATTTACAGTGTCCTTTTGACTTCTGAACTTGTAACCATATGTTTGTTTCCTGTAACGCTGAGTTAGCACAGTTGATTTAAGTCCTATAAATGAGATCATTTGATATGCTCACTAAAATTATCTCTTACATCTTTAACATCTTGTCATTTGCACATGGTGTGTCTGGTATTTCTAAGATACATTCTCCCTCGATATTTTTCTTTACAAAAACTTTCTTGGTGAGCCTACAAAGCTACAATTAGATGACTTTTGGGATGAGGCTGCATGGATGCGAGCTGAAAGTGCCGACTTGCTAGACTAAGAGAGCAGACAATCTTATAAACTGCATTTGTTTGCTGAAGAATAAGGAATGCTCTAATGATTTCTGTGAATTCTATCTTTTTCACTCTGTTTTTCTCATAACTCATAACTAGTGTGTGGAAAGGTATCGATTATGTTTGTCTTGAGTCCTGTCACTTGATGAAATTTGCTTAGATTTAATAGCCTTTCATTCACTAACCTGACTCTTGTAGGCATAGCATGAATATATAAAGGAAGCTTTATTGCCAGTCTTTCAAATATTTGCAGTTCTTTTCCCGAGTCTATCCTATTATCATCTTCCTCCCCTCCCCACTTTCCTTTTTCTCTCCCCCCCTTCCTCCCTTTCTTCCTTCTCACTCAAACACAGAGCCTTGCAAAAACTAGTTAACTCTTTCACCACTAAGCTACATCTCTGACCTTTGATTTTTCTTAAGAAAAAAATAAAGAACTTTCTATGGCTTCCAGGAGTCAAAATCCCTTCTTCTTGACATGATCCATTTTCCTACCTAAATGAACACATCCATCTCACACATTGTGTTTTTTGTTTGTTTGTTTGTTTGTTTTTTGGAGAGGGTTTCTCTATGTAGTCCCAGCCATCCTGGAACTCTCCCTGTAGACTAGGCTGGCTGAGAACTCAGAGATCCACCTGCCTCTGCCTCCCAAGTGCTGGGATTAAAGGTGTGCGCCACCACCGCCCGGTTTTACATCAGGCATCCTTGCCGACCTCCCTTCTACTTCCTGGCCCCTCCTCCTCTCTGTCCTACCTTATTATTGCCTGCTAACCTGTTTATCTTTCAGGCTTCAACTAAAAACTTACCTCTTACGTGAAGCCTTCCCTCAAGGGAACTTCCTTTGCTCTCTATATTCTTTTATTTTTTTCACATTGCACTAAATTATCACATTACACAATGCCTGTTTGCTTAAATTTGTGAATTAATTAAACATTTCCCCCAAGGGTAGAGACAATGTCTGCTAATATTTGATTTCTTCATTCCTATCATGATGCCTCAGGTGTGGTTGCCACTCTATGTATTCTCATTTTCCTAGGTGGTTTCTTGTTTGCTTGTGAAGGGTTTAAACTTTCCCACTTTTACAACTGAATTTACATTTCACTTCTCAGAGAGGGGCAAAACAGGTGTCTCTCCCAACAAAGGGCCATTTATCAACAACAGCCTCAAGTTCAGGGACCAGGGAAAGAGCACACCCAAGGCCCGAGTCAGCCCCACTGTCTCAAGGACAAATTCTGCAGCAACTCCCCCCCCCCCTTCTGAGTCACGTCTGGACTTGCCCAAACTTGCTCAAGTATGTCCAAACATGGTAAAACTGAACCTCTGCCAGTTAAAAGAATACTGGTGTAACTGCGGCTTGCTTAACCAATGTTTGAGCTGACCTAACAGTTCCTGAAATTCCTCTAGCTGTGCTTAAAAGGAGCCTGCACGCTCCTCTCAGGGTCGTCGCCATTTTGTGCAGGAGTTTGGCTCCTGCATGTTGGTAATAAATGCTCTTTGTTCTTGCATACTATTTGAGTCTGGGGTCTTCCTCCAGCTTTTTCCTGGACCCTTACAGTTTGCTGTTATCTTTTTTTTCTTTCCCTTCTTTTTCTTGTAGTCACAGGGATGGAACCCAGAGCCTCACAAATGCCGGGGAAATGTTCTATCACTGAGCTACAGCCTCATCCGTTACATAGATTTAATACCCAAATGCATACGTAGTGGAATTTAGCATGAGGCAGGCAAAGTGAACAGATATTTCTGATTTAAGTACTCTTCATTTGCATGTTGATTGTGCGGATGAGGAGACAGACCAGCCTTGAGTTAGGGCAAACTGATGTCATCATTTTATTCTGACTAACAGAGAGCTTTCTTTTCATGTTAAATAATATTATTGATATGTTAAAATGCTGAAAAGGTTACTCTTCTGAAGTCTAGTTTAAATATTTTTAGTTCAATATTTTAATGCTATTTTTTTGAGCTAAAAGATATCAAACAGCAAAATGAATAAATCTATGCACAAGAGGGTTTCCAAACAAATTGTTTAACAGCTTGCTTTAAGCAATAACAACTGTTTGATACTCAGACTAGAGTTTTCTCCTGAAATAAATGCATAACAACTAAAGTACAAATTGTTCTTCAACATTCTACCAACCTTCCCTTCAGGCTACACAGACCTACATTTTTTCCCTTTAATCCTCCCAGCTATCCTCGTCCTAGTTACTATGAAATGAGTTCCAGAAGACTGAGGTTCCCTTCCCAACACCAACATGGAGGCCCATTACCTTCTGTAACTCCTGCTCTATGGGATCTGATGCCCTCTTCTGGCCTCCAAAGGGATCAGGCACACACGTGGTATGCAGATACATTCAGACAGAATATCTACACACATTTTTAAAAAAAAAAAAAAAAGACAAAATAGTTTTCATTTTGTCTCTTCCGGTGAGGCACATATTGAGGGGGCGGAGTTCATCATGTACTCCAGGCTGGAACTCATTATGTAGCCTGGGCTGGTCTCAAACTCACAGCAATCCACCTGTCTTAGTACTAGGATTATAGGTATGAGCCACCATGCTTGGTTTATAAGAAGAGATGGGCCAAGCCTGGAACCCTGGTGCAGGGCTTGCACAAGGAAGGCAGGTTGGGCAGCTGTAGTAGGAAGCACCTTGTTTGTTTTTCCGGCCGCCCAGACTCCCGAAATAATCACACAGAAACTATACTATTTACATTACTGCTTGGTCAATCACTGAAGTGTATTGCTAGCTAGCTCTTACATCTAGTATTAACCCATTTCTAGTATTTTATATTTTACCACAAGGCTCGTGGCCTACTGGCAAGGTTCCAGCGTGTCTGTCTCTGGCCGCAGCTCCAGGACTTCTCCCTGGCTCCACCTTTTTTCTCCCAGCATTCAGTTTAGTCCCCCCCCCAGCTCTACCCTGCCCTATCAACATGCCAAGGCAGTTTATTTATTCACCAGTGGTATTCACAGCATACATAGGGGACTCCCACATCAGGCAGTGTAGTCTCTGACTGAGTTTATGTGGCGGAAAGCGCTCCCGGCTGAGGGTTCAGGACAGATGGTACTTTCTGCCCTCTGTCCTCAGGGCACACATGCACTGCTCTGTGCTCCCCACCATGTTGGGTCTCTAGGTTCTGCTCCAAGGCACAGGACATGCTGGAATGCTCTGGATCATCTCCTTTACTTGGTTCCTTTTTGATGACCATGAAACTGAGGCTCAGTATCATCCCATCTAAGGTCATGCTTAAATGGCAGATATCTACCCTAGTTCTTTCCACCACTGTGGTTTGAACCATGTACATCAAAAAAACAGAACATATCTGCTCTTTCAGAACCAAATGTCCTGAGCATTTGAAGGCTGAAAACCCTCATACCTTGATACTACTACTTGGGTGAAGATCACACACAATCAGGAGATGACAGAGGCACTGCTCCTAATCTAGAAGGAACCATGTTTGGTGGCAACACAGACAAATACACAATGCAAATATCATGAGAAAGAGAGGGCTTGCAGGGTGGGCTTTTCATCAGGGTGAAGCCCAGTTACAAAGGGGAGATGACTGTTTCATGGTGGGCCTTTGGAGATGGGCATCAGTCCACTGATCAAATAGAAAAACTAAGTGAGAAGAAGAAGCAGAAGGATCCGAAATGATTGTTAAACCACTGTTGGTTGGGAGTTTTCCCAATATCCCAATGAGGGGGATTTGCTAATTAAGAGCTAAAACACTCACCAGTTATGAAGCTGTTACACCCACACCTCATTGCTGATTTTATACAGCTCTGTATGCAAAGAATTTCACCAGCTGCCATTAATTAAGTCAAATAATCATTTGACAAATATTTACTGAGCGCCCACTTTGCTTGGGAGATATGGAGGTGGACAAGATAGACAACATTCCTGCCTTCTACATATGCTCACTCTAGCAATGGACAATGAAGAAGTCAGTCACTAAATAAATGCAGTTATTATAGGGTGTGGTGATAGTTAGGAAAGAAAGCATTGTCTGGTGCAGTGGAATCGGGGAAAATCCTCTCAGAGGGAGCAGTGTAAGGTGGGGCTTTCATTTATTTACTTACTATGTCTGGACAGTATCTCGCTATATAGCCCTGGTTGGCCATGAACTCACAGAGAACCACTTGCCTCTGCTTCCCCAGTGGTGAAATTGAAGACATTTGCCACCATGCCTGACCCAAGGTCTGGCTTCTTAAACTTTCTACTCACAGTCCCTTTTCACCTGAGAAATTTTTACATGGCCTCAGGTATATATAGTTATATAAAATAGGCATACCAATAAAAATTATACTGCCAATAAATGATAAAGTGTCAGTTCGTGTGTGTGTGTGCTTGTGTTCCCATGCCTTGTCATGCAAGGACCCAGCACAGTACCAGGGAAACGGGGTAAGATGGTCAGAAGTTCAAGGTCATTCTTTGATACATAGTGAGTTTGAGGCCAGTCCTGTCTCAAAAAACAATATCCTTTGGGTGAATATTTGGTACTGCACGTAGAGCATATTGGACATTTTTCAGAGCTGATCAACATTTTGACTTTATAGTTGACAATGCTTGTTGTAGGAGGCTGCTTGTTTGTTTCCTGGCCACCCAGACTCCTGAAATAACCACACAGAAACTGTGTTAATTAAATCACTGCTTCGCCCATTAGCTCTAGCTTCTTATTGGCTAATTCTTACATATTAATTTAACCCATCTCCATCAATCTGTTTATCACCATAAGGCTGTGGCTTACTGGGTAAGGCTATATGGCTTACTGGCAGTAGGGCTACATGACTTCTCTCTGATTCTGCCTTCTTTCTCCCAGCATTCAGTTTAGTTTTCCCTGCCTAGCTCTACTCTTTTGCTTTATCACAGGCCAAGACAGTTTCTTTATTCATTAACCAATAAAAGCAACACAGAGACAGAAGGACTTCCCACATCATTTCCCCTTTTCTGTTTAAATAAAAAAGGAAAGTTTTAACTTTAACACAGTAAAATTACATATAACAAAACAGGTATCAAGCAAGAATTACAGTTACAATATTTATATCTACTTTATCTTTTATCATAACTAAGTAAAGCTATATTACTACTATCTACTCTTCAACTCCATCAAAGACTCCAGAAGGATATATTACCTAAGTAAACAGAAAGTGCATTATAAGCAACTTCCAAAACTCTAGTATTGACAGAGACATCTCTCTGCCTGGACAGTCACCCAAAGTTCTTCTGTAATGTTGCAGGCATCCATCTTCAGCCTACTGGACCATAGTATCCAGCAGACTTTTCCATGAAGCAGGAAATTTCAAAGACAGTTCTGCCTATATTGGCAGTGTGTCAGTCACTTTCTTTTTTGTCCTGCAGAATGTCTTGCAGACTTTTTCATCAAGCAGGAACCCTGAAGGATTTTCTCACCTTCTTTAAGCAACTTCAGCACTCATCTCTCTGTGGGTCCCACATGTCCAACTCACACAGCATAACATCAAGCAGTCCAGACAAGAGCAGTCTCTTGCCCAAATGGCCAATGAACTCCATTAGGAACCTCTTCAATGCCCATCTTCCTCTTAAAGTAATCGGTGCTGCCAGGAACAGATGTGTCTCATTGTCATGAAAAATCCTAAGTTCTTAAACATTTTAAATGCCATATTCCATAGTGAAAGGTTTGAAGAGTACTTACCTAACTGAAATATATCTCTGCATATCTAGAAAACCTAGCCAACGTGACTACAAGCTTGACTATTATAGATGATCATCCATTAACCCATAATTCCCAATGAGCTGCACACACAATACCTTAATCAAGAGCAGAAATACACATATAACAAAATTGACCTTAAATTTGTATCAATAGACCAAGATTCATACCAATGAAAATCTTTATAGCATATCCCTCTTTAAATGTGAACACACATTTATAAACAATATTTGGGAATATGGGTATACTTCTCTCCAAATTCTTTCCTGCTTTTTGTTGGGCGAAGTATTTTTGGGGGTGTTCATGGAGACCTTTCAGGGGGGTCTTGGTGTATCAAATCACATTTGTCTGGAAGGATTCCACAGGTTCTCATCCTCTGTGGAAACAAAAGAAGAACCTCTTTTCCAAAGCAATAAATGCTGAGAACACCTTCTCATATACTTTGTCTTACGATGACAGAAGTGTGTCTCAGCCACTTCAGAAACTGTGAAGAATTTCATCCTAATCCCAAACCCAAGTTCACTGGACATTTTTAAATGATACTCAAGCAACTCAAGCAGCAGTTTTTTAAGGTCAAACACTGCTACACAAAACAATCCAAAGTTACACTAATTTGATATTAACATGATAAGGAACAATGGTAAAAAGACTTGTTTTCTGTAATCAAATAAAATTTTCTGTTTCTATAAAGAGGAAAGAACTTTGCACATCCAGTAAAAATCCTGCAATTTTAACATGCATTAATCTACAACTGGAGCCAAGATGCTTCAGGCAGTGCCTGTGAGCATTTCTCTGTGAGCATGAAGTGTGCACATTGTGTGTTTCAGATCAAGATTTTAGTGAAGTCTTGATGCTACACAGACACACTACCAAAAAGGCCTCAGATTCATTATGAGCTTAATTGTCAATTAATTTTACTATTGTCAAATTTTTCATGATCACCACATGAATTAAGAAGCTAGGTTTTTGGGACTGGGGAGATGGCTCAGTAGTTGAGAGCACTGGCTGCTCTTACAGATGTTTCCCAGCATCCAAATGGCTCAGAACTGTCTGTAACTCCAGTTCCAGGGCCTCCAAGGCTCTTTTCTAGCCTGAGGGCACCAGCATGTGTGTGTGTGTGTGTGTGTGTGTGTGTGTGTGTGTGTGTGTGTGTGTGTGGTGCCTGTACACACACTCATTCATCCACAGGAAATGATAAAATTAACAAAAAAAGAAGCTGGGGTCAAGGGCACTCTTGCAAAGTGACTTCTGATTCACTGAGGTGTAAATGGGAGACAGGCAATACAGAATGACATGTGTTTGGGGCACCAGGAACAGCAAGTATAAGGATAAAAACTATAGAGATGTACCTAACTCCTGAAGGGTTTGTAGACTTTATTGAACAACAAGTATAAGGATAAAAACTATGGAGCTGTACCTAACTCCTGGAGGGTTTGTAGACCTTATTTCTGATGTGTGACATGTGAGAGCAAGCTCAAAGCACTTGTTTTGTAATGGAACTGTAATAGAAACCTCTTGCTATTTTGTGTGCCAGCAGTAAATGTAATGGTGTGTCCTGTTCCTTTAAGAGACAAGCCCTGCCCATTCCCTCCCACCTTCCCCCCCTTCTGTCAAGGCAAGGGGATCTTCCTTCCTTCCCTTCCAGCCTGAGCTTCTTCCTTTCTGTCTCTCTCCTAAAGAGGCAAGTTCTGCCTCTCTCCTTTCTCCCCACGTCTCCCCTTCCCCACCCCCTCTGTTTCTCTCTCTGTGTGTTCTTTTCCCTTCTCCCCTTCTCCCCTTTCCCTTCCATAACCCACTAAATAAATACCCACTTTCTCTGCATGGTGTGCATAATAGGTCTCTGTCTCTCACCCGCCCCGCAGCTCTGGAACTGCCTGGGATTGGCTGCCTTTGTGGCCCGCTGCCCACTGCTGCCACTTGGGGACCTGCAGCGTTTTACCATAACAGTAAGAGGTATATCAATAAATAAAAAGTGGTTTATCCTCTTTAAAACAATCTGTATTCTGAAACTTTAAAAAGTCTCATATTTCACTTCTAAATGGAAAATAGGGGATAAAGGTGGAGGAAGAGTCTAAAGCAGCAGCTAACCCAATTCCTTCTTCTCTTTTGGCCCAGAAGCAGGAGAGACAAGGTCTATATAGCATGGCTGGCCTTGAACTCACAGAGATGCACCTGCCTCTGACCTCCAGGTGCTGGGATTAAAGGCGTGCACCACCATGACTAGCTTTCAGCTCCTAATTTTGAACAAGAACAACTGAGATCTAAAAGTGAAGTGAAAGGGCCATTGACACGTGACTTGCTAGTGGTTAGGATTGAGGTTGGGACTCCAAATTCGGCTCTGTGAACCTTTTCTTTAACACACCGAGGATGAGCTGTTTCTAATAGACGAGCACTCAGACTATTTATGGAAATTTTTTTAGGTGGGTTCCTGACTTTCTAGCCTTGAAATGTCTCCTGCTTAGTTTTCCACTTAGTTTGAGGTTCTCCTAAACTCTGGCTGAAAAGCAAGTCATCTTTGACCGAGCATTGTTGACACTACTCTTAGCTAAGTGTGGAAATCAGTGTGACACAGATTGGGTACCAGAGGGAACTGCGGGCTCTTGTTCAGAGTGCAGGGTCACATTCTGCTGAATAGCCTCAGAAGTGGGCGGAAGGTAGGGAGGCTGGCCTTCAGACAGGAAGAGGAGGTGGGATTTGGCTCACACACCTGTTGCCCACAGTGGGTCACATGACTGGCTCACAGCTCTGAAGGAAACTACTTCAGTCAAGTAATGAAGCCTGGGAAGGCCTGGTATCACCAGATTAACACTGGCAAATCCTCACACTGGTACCACTGTACGGCCTTTGTTAACGCTGAAGTACACATTGTAAGGGCCAGAGTTGGCACAGGACACACCAAGACCAAGTTCTTAACACAAAGGAGATTTATTTGCCCCAGAGGGATAAAGGGCAGAGAATAATAGACATGAGAGATAGAGGACAAAGGAGAAGTAATAAGACAGTAAGGGGAAGGGTATTTGTTGAAGAGGGTGGATTGAAGGAAGGGGAGGGTGGGATACAAAGGACTGTGTCTGGATAGGGAGGAGACAGCCTAGGCCCATAGGCAAATGGCAGTTTATAAAGGGAAGAGGGGAAACCCCCGAGTTAGGATGAGTTGGTTTGTTTTGATTGGGCATGTTAGTTAGGGCAGCCAAAAGAGAGATTCTGATTGCTGAACTTCAATACTTTGATAGCTGGCCCTTGGTGGTCAGCCTCTGGAAGAGGAAGTAGCCAGATATGGGAAGAGACCTTGGTGGCTACCTTTAGGAATGCAGTCTACGGGTTAGGAAGGAGGAGGGAAGGGCAAGGCCTGCCAGAGCCATGTTTGCCTTGCTCCAGCCTATTAGAGTCCTTCATACACCTGAGGCCAGATCAAAAAGATTAAAATTTGAAAAGATGTGACTGTCACAAGGGATGAATAGCAGGAGTCTGTCGGCAAAGGAAGCAGACACAATTCCTTCCAGAGGAGTTTAGTAGGATTCCTGGAGGTGCGAGGGCAGCAGGAGTCACAAACAGCATAATTTATGGCGATTAAACACCATAGAGCCTGAACGGGAGGAGAGGCTTCCCTTTAAAGCCTGGAGAAGAGTTTCATTAAGACTGTGAATGAGGGGGCTCCTAACTCTAATGCCTCAGCAGTTAGGAGCACTGACCGCTCTTCCAGGGGAACCAGGTTCAATTCCCAGCACCCACATGGCAGCTCACAACTGTCTGTAATGTAATTCCAGGGTCCTCCCACAGACATACTTGCAGGCAAAACAACAATAAAACAAAAATAAATGTAAAAAAAAAAAGTGTGAATGAGAGAGAGAGGTGGTGGGCGGGAGAGGCAAACAGAGGGGTGGGGGTGGGGAGGCAGCGTGTCCCTGCAGTCTCTCACCAATTCCCAGAATAAGGGGCAAGCCTGATTTTTACAACCTTCTAAAGGTGGCAGGAAGTTTCACATCCCATGATTTAGTTCAGTGTGGCCTTATGTGATAAGGAGCCAGATACCATAAGCTAAGAAGAATAAAGGGCAAGCCTGATTTTTACAACCTTCTAGGAAGTGTCCATCTCATGATTTAGTTCAGTGTGGTCTACGTGATAAGGAGCCAGGCACCTTAAGCTAAGAAAAACTGTCAAGTCCCTGCACAGACTGCTTCGTAACTCCCACCTAGGGAGAGCTGTGGAGAGTCGTGGCTTGATTCAGGTTATGGGGTGGGGCTTAAAGGTTCTATGTTCTTTTTTAAAAAAAATTATTTATTTATTATGTTTACAATAGTCTATCTGTGTGTATACCTGCAGGCCAGAGGAGGGCACCAGACCTCATTACAGATGGTTGTGAGCCACCATGTGGTTGCTGGAAATTGAACTCAGGACCTTTGGAAGAGCAGGCAATGCTCTTAACCGCTGAGCCATCTCTCCAGCACTGATTCTATGTTCTAACGGTGGCCAAAGTTTAACACGATGAAGGATGCGGGCCAGGTTGTATGCACACGTTTTCTAACTCCCCCGGTAGTGGAATGGAGAACGGCTTGGAGGACCTGCCAGTGTTAGTATTCAGGCATCTGTACTGGCCTGCCCTTAGGGTCCTGACAGGATACGTCCTTAGCTGCACCCACATCTGCCACCTTCCCTTATAAAAGGTGGGCTTTGTCCACCTCCTGTGTCTTTCCCTCTTCTCTCTCTCTCTCTCTCTTTCTGCCTTTCTCTTCTTCTCCTCTTCTGCTGCTCCTGTCCCCAGAGGCCAGTCTACCCCTTGGCCCTTTTCCCCCCAATAAAAAACCGCTCCACGTGAGCTCTGTCGCATAGCATCTTTCTCTCTCACGTTGCTTTTTAAATTATAACAGCCAGGCATGAAGCCACGAATTTAACCAAGCTAGATGACTTAACAGGTCTCAAACAGGCATGGTCAAAGACTTGAGTGGGATACTGGAAATCAATAATCTCTTAGTGGCTTTATCTGAGGACACTCTTGGGCCAGTAGTTTGTAAGTTCCTCCAGTTCCATTCTTCTGCCTTTTACCACAAGGAAGTTTGTTTGCTAACAGTGGGTAAACAGACCTTGCAGGGGTGGCGCAGGCCTTTAATCCCAACACTTGAGGGGCGTAGACAAGTGGATCTCTGTGAGTTCGAGGCCAGCCTGGTCTACAGCATGAGTTCCAAGGACAACCAGAGCTGCACAACGAAACTGTCTCGAAAAGCAAAACAAAACCCCAAAACAACAAAAACAGTGGATTAAACAGACAAGAGCATACGTAGAAAACTCTTTTTCTCTCAGTTGCCAGGCACGCATACTAAAAGACATTAGAAAAGGTGGTTCGTGAGAGAAGAAATTCGCCTCTTGCGTGATTTAGGCAAGTTATTTAATTTCTTCTAAACCTCGCTTATCCGTCTGTATAAGAAAAAAAAAAACTCTTTGGTGCTAACTCGCAATCTTTAAGGAGCTGAGCACGAAACAGCGAATAGAGCGTTTGCGTGGGTGGATCCCGCTGCACAGGGGCCACGCCCCTTCGGCCTGTTCATCTCTGATTGGCCCCCTCGAAGGGGCGGACCCTGGCGGGCTCTAGTTACCCCACAGAGTCAGGTCGTAGGGCAGGGACTCTGCAGAGGCCGCCATGGCTGGGCCTGCGCGCTCCCTGCTCGCCGCCCTTCTGGCGTCAGCGCTGGTGGCATTACTGGTGTCACCGGCCCGGGGTCGCGGGGGCCTGGACCACGGGGACTGGGACATGGGCTGGCGACTGCCTCCGCTGCCACCCCGCGAAGACGCGCCGCGCGTGGCCCGCTTCGTGACGCACGTCTCGGACTGGGGTGCGCTGGCCACTATCTCCACGCTGGAGGCCGTGCGCGGCAAGTCCTTCGCGGACGTCATCTCATTCAGTGACGGTCCCCCGGGCGCAGGCAGCGGCGTGCCCTACATGTACCTGAGCCCAATGCAGCAACTAGTGAGCGACTTGCAGGTGAGCCGGAGCGCCGCGCGGTTCCCTGGGTTGGACACTGCGGGGCTGGCGGCCACAGGCAGAGCAGGGAGAGAGTCTCTGAAGTTTAGTTTAGTTCTCTACTGAGAACGTGGAGCGCGTGGGTCTTAGAGATAAGAGATAAGAACCCAGCTCAGATGACTGTCCCTTCTGGCCGGCGCTGGCTAGGCGGAGATTGTAGCATTCCAGATGTTGGGCAACTCCAGAAAGTTCCTACTCGCCTGTTAGTGTTCTAAACACTTCGGATAAATTCTTTGCCAGTACCAAGAGTACTTCACGCTCTTCCGATTGTCATGAGTCGTCTTAAGGGACTGTCTCAGCAGGAACGGGCCCCTTGTTATTCAAAGGCTAGTTATTTAGCATTTGGCTTGTGTGACTTCAGAGTTCCTCTCTCCTCTTGCTCCAGACCTTTCCTATCAGCGGTGGGAAACCTCTGCTTGACCTTAAGGTTGACGGCGTTCTTTGGACTACAGAAACATAGTGGCCTCAATAGAGAGCAGGCTCTTGGAAGGGCTGGTTCCTCTTTGTCCTTTGCCTACTCTCTGGAACCAGGATAAGCTGTGGAACACAGCCTGGGAGGGAAGAGCCACACAGGTGCCTAGAAATGGAGCCTGGTTTGGGGGAAGGTCTTTGGCAAAGCCGGGAAGACACTGTGTGCTTGTAAAAGTCAGATGAGAGAAACGGACGTTTTAATCAAGCACGCGTGGTGTCGTGTGCCGAGAGCTTTTCAGTCCCACTCAATTCCACTACAACCTTCGGTGTAGGTTTGACTATTCCCACCGTATGGGTGGTGACATGAGGTTAAGCAATATGCAAAGCCAGGGGGCCAACTCTAGCTCACCTCAGATCCACCCGTCTTCAAAGAACAGGCCACAGAGTTCTGTTTTATATATTTATATATGAGTGCCCTGCATGTATACCTGCATGCCAGCAGAAGGCATCTGTTACAGATGGTTGTGAGCCACCATGTGATTGCTGGGAACTGAACTCAGGAAGAGCAGTCAGTGTTCTTAACCGCTGAGCCACCTCCCCAGGTCTAGGCTGTCTTTTAAAACTGCGATTGTAGGGCCTGGAGAAATAGCCCAGTTGGTAAAATACGTGCCAGGAAAGCCAGACACAGCTCACTGTCCAGCCACCCTAGCTGAGTCAGTGAGACCTTGTCTCAAGTCTCAAAAAACAAGTTGGATGGCTCCAGCTTCTGAGGAGTGACATCCAAAGTTGACCTCTGGGCCATACCATACACTCATTAGTACATGTGCACCTGTGGTACACCTGCACTCTCTTCACACGTACACAACACACACACACACCACAGATGCATAATAAATAGCAAATAGGATCTGTACGCTAACATTTTAAGTGTCTTTACCTTTGTGAAAAAATCAGAAGATCTCACAGCCCTGGGAGTGAGGGCAGGGCTGTATTTTCTGAGAAACAAAAAGGATAGAAGCCGCTGCCTCCTCCAGCCCAGATATACTCACCCCAGTTCACCATTTCCTTCTTCCCAGCCCACCTCACTCCTTTAGGCGTCTGCTGTTCACAGGCTCCCTCTACTCCAGGGGTGGCACTCGAATGACCCGCAAGTCTCTTGAGAAGGGTTCTCAAAATGCACTCACTACCAAGCCACTTTACCCTGAAACAGTGCCCTGTGTTCCCTCAAACCCCCACTGGTGATTCTACCAGGACGGGGACAGATTGAGCATCGCTATTACCTGTGATCTTATTTATATTTGCGAGGTGTCTAGGGAGTGTCATCCTCACCGCAGAAACGAGGACACTGAGATTTAGAGGTAGCTGATGGTCATCGGGGTAGGACTTCAGTGAGCTATTTCATGTGTAGAAAAGAGGCAGATGTGAGGAACCAACCCAAGGTTTCAGGTTCCTGTGATGGTATTGAAAAGATGTGAACATGGGCTGGAGAGATGGCGCAGTGGTTAAGAGCACTGGTTGCTCTTTCAGAGGTCCTGAGTTCAATTCCCAGCAACCCACATGGTGGCTCACAACCATCTGTAATGAGATCTGGCACCCTCCTCTGGCGTGTGGGCATACATGGAGGCAGAATGTTGTATACATAGTAAATAAATAAATCTTTAAAAAAAAAAGATGTGAACGTGTCAGTGTTCATGATATGAACGTGATGGATGCTGACTCAGTCAGTAAGCCAGCCAGAGTTGATTTCTGCTCTGTTTTTCTTCTTGCTTCCAACCACCAAGAGTCTCTTCATGCCTTCCCATTAGGTTAGAAGAACAAGACTGAGATTTGAGACCACTTCTCCCATGTAAAATTCCAGACATCGCCCTCAGAGACAAGTTGTGAGGTTTTGAGTCTACTTCCCTTTGGGATGTTCCTCTTGTCTAGTTTTTCGGTGTGTAATGTTTTTGTATAATAAATGTTTATAGGAAGAATTTGTCGATGTTGGTTGATAATATAGTAGCAAGTTGGGCTGTAGAGCCAGCGAGTCAAAAGTAAAATTGATAGAGAGTGCTTGCCTAGGATGCTGGAAGCACTGAGCTGTATCCCAGTGTTACATAAAGCA
This sequence comes from Ondatra zibethicus, assembly GCA_004026605.1. NCBI lineage: Eukaryota > Metazoa > Chordata > Mammalia > Rodentia > Cricetidae > Ondatra > Ondatra zibethicus. The sequence continues at coordinate 29,651 of PVIU01017279.1, forward strand.
GGCTTGGTGGTACAGGCCTATAGTCTCAGTATTTGGGAAATAGGGACAGAAAGGTTAGCAGTGCAGAGTTATTCTCTGCTATCTGGTGAGTTCAAGACCTGACTGGACTATGTAAGGTCCTATCTCAAACAAAACACAATCTTTTTTATCTTTCTTGGCACTTCTCTCCTGCGATATGACCAGGTTATTCCTGATTTCTTTTCCCCTTTGACCTATTAAAAACAAGATAGTTTCTAACCCCTTGGTTCTTCTGATACTTTAAATATTATGTGCACAGTCATGGTTTTCCTTCTGCCTAGGATTTACTTCCACATTTGTGTTCATGTTGGACCTCACCAGACTCTCGTGTTCCTGATTGCCTTCATTTAGTATCTGTCAGATAAGAGTTGCACTTCCCTCTTCTTGGAAATTGTCCCCCTTGACCGTCAGCATCCTGACTTGTGGAATTGTTATTTTCTCAATAAACACGTTAGAATTCTCTCTGCCTCTCCAAATCCCTCGGCTTTTCTTCTGCTCCCTTTGTTTCCATCTCTTCTCCTTCCCCTTCATTAACCCTGTGCTTAGGCTAAGTCCTCACCACTTCCAGCTAGAAAGTTCTCGAACAACTCTTAAACTGTCTGGACCACCCTACCCACCAGACTTACAGTAGCAAAATGCTCACAGTGTTGCCCAAGCCACAGGGGGCTTAACCAACGACTCAAGAATCACCTGAAGTGTTTCTCACCCTGGGTGTGGGATCTGGGGAGATGGCTCATCAGGAAAAGAGCTTGACATGCACGTGTCAAGAGTTTCAGATCCCTGGCACCCAACCTGTAGGCCTGTAATTCCCCTGCTTGGCAAGTGGAGACAGGGAGTTTCTGGGTTAAACAAAAAACCCTCCCTGCTTTAGGAAATAAGGTAGAGGTTGATCAAAGAAGACATCCAGTGTTATCTGACTTGCACACCCACATCTGCCCACATACATGGGAACACACGCGCATGCACACAGACACACAGGCACACATACACAAATAGCAAAATAAATAAAACCTTGGGTGCAGATTGGTATCAGGAATCGTCATCTTAACAAATTATAGTGAATTTTGGAAAGCACTGCCCGAGGATGCCTGCAGAGACCAACCTAGACTCCTGAGCTTGGGTTTGAGCCGTGCTCACCTCCTCCCCAGCCCCTCCATCCCTTGGCTTTTCCCTTACATTGGCTTTCTCTGTAATGGCTATGGAGTCTTACACTTTCCCAGTCTACATTCCCTCTGCCTTAATACACCTTCCTGCTCCCTTCCTGACTTTGGTTATGTCTGACTTTTCAACCAGGTCTGAAATTCACAGGGAAGAAACCTTACCTGAGCTCTCTCCCTTGTTTTTTTTCCTTTTTTGGGGGGAGCAGTGGGTGGAAGGGAGAGCTCCTCTCATCTAACAGCCTGAAGACGGCAAATATTTTAGCTAGGATTAAAGGTATGCACCACCATGTCCAGCAAGATTGACTTTATCTTTAACTGTGTGTATGTGTGGCTGTCTGTGTGTGGGCGCCCTCATAGGCCAGATGTGGGGTCCCTTGGAACTGAAGTTACAAGTGGTTGTGAGTCACTGGATGTGGGTGCTGGGAACCAAGCTTGGACCCTGTGGGAGAGCAGCACATGCTCTTGCCTTCTGAGCCCTTTCTGTTTTCCTCTTTCCTGAGAGTCTCTGAGACTCCGTGATTTTGGTGGGCCATTGTGAAATAAGAAAGTTCACCCCAAAACCACTTGGGGTGAAGGCAGTTGTAAATTTGCAGTCTTGTGGAAGGGTGCGGGGTTCTGGAGAGAAAGGAATTGAGCCTTTCTGTCTTTGTGTTTGAATTCTCTTGTTACAGAAGCTGGGAGGGGAATAAGCAACTCTCCCTTTTGGAGATCACATGACAACTTCTGTAGTCACGAGATAACCCTGCAGCGTGATTCAGCTACTTTCTTGTTTAAACTGTGTGATTAGGTTGCTCAAGCAACTGTGGCATTTTTATGCACTGTTTTGTTTGGTTTTGTTTTTTTATTAGAGTTTGACCCTGTAGATATTTCGGTGAGGGCTATCAACAGCCCTGGTTTGGGGGATACTGTATTTATAGTCCTGGCAATTATGTAACAGATAAGAACAGATATGCTAAAACATTCCCTGTAGATTGTTAATTTAAAACCTGACACCTCTCCACATACACTTGGTGGGGATCAGGACCGGTTTTTACCCGTGGACTGTTTTTCCCTTGTCCGAGGAGGCTTGCAGTTCACTGTTTTGTGTAAGTGCGCTACATGGAGGGATGGTATGTCTGCAGCTCACATTGCACTCTCCAGAAACCGTAGGTCACATGCAAGGCTCTTCATTTTTCTCTCTGCAGGAACATCCAGAGGCTACGCTGACACTGTCTTTGGCACAGACTGTCTTCTGTAGGAAACATGGATTTGATCCCCAAAGTCCCTTGTGTGTTCATATAATGCTGTCTGGAACTGTGACCAAGGTGAGCAGTGACTTCCATGAGGAGAGATGGGCTTGGAAGAACATCATAGTATTAGAAACAAGAAAGGAGTCTTTGAAGAATAACATGCAATTGATTTGTTAGTAGGTGCGTGGTAAGAACACGTTCTAAGACATACAGTGAGTCCAAGAACTTAAGGCTTTGGCCGGGGTCCATCAGTAGGACTCTTAAGGAATAAAGAACCTATGTCTTAAAGCCAAACATGTCACATTTAGAAGATTCTGTATAAAAACACTCTTGTTAAGAAATATTTGCTTGGGCTGGAGAGATGGCTCAGTGGTTAAGAGCCCTGCCTGCTCATCTATAGGTCCTGAGTTCAATTCCCAGCAACCACATGGTGGCTTACAACCATCTGTAATGAGATCTGCTGTCTTCTTCTGGCCTGCAGGCATGTGTGTAGGCAGAATACTATATACACAATAAATAAATAAATCTTTAAAAAAAAGAAATATTTGCTCATACAGAACCATTGCACTCTAGTTTCATGACAGTTCCATGTTCCCATGTTTGATACCAACAAGAGGAGTGTTTGTTACTAACTAGAAATATGTCTGGATAGTTTGGGCTGAGTGCTGGAGAGAAGAGGTTAGATAAGATCAACAGTGCTGAATGTGGTAGTGCATGCTTTTAATTCAAGCACCCAGGAGGCAGAGATAGGCAGATCTCTGTGAGTTCAAGACTAGCCTGGTCTACATAGTGATTTCGGGGCCAGCCTGGTCTACATAGTGAGTTCCAGGACAGCTAGGGCTTCATAGTGAGATCCCATCTCTAAAATCAAACAGAAAAATATCTATGGAATGCCAGTGGACAGGTGTCATATACATAGTCTTATTGCTGAGCCAGTGATTTGCTTTCTGGCTTTTGTGACTTCAGGTCTGGACATCTCCATGGGTGCATCTCTGTGGGTGGTGTCCTTGACTGACAGGATCGAGCCTCGAAGTAACAAATGCTGTTGGGTCCCATTGTGTTATTTTCACATGTGCAGATAGATCCTGCGGTGAGTGGAATGCTACTCTCAGGCCCAGGTGACATTATAGTGCGTCTGAGCCAGGAACAGTGGTAGCTCAGGATTACTGTTGAGCAGTGAATCTTGATCTTTATGGTCTGTTGTGATGCATGTGTTGTTACAAGTTTGAAATCATTGCTGTCCATTTTCTCCGAGCTTCCATTTACTCTTGAGTCTTAAGACAGGATTTGCAGCTGAATAAGTTCTCAGGCAGGGTGTGTGGTGTGAGAACCATACATTGTTAGCGAAGGAGAAACCCAAGAGTTCCCCCTCTTTATCCTTCAGGTGAATGAGAAGGAAACAGACTATGCGAAGAATTCATTATTCCTGCGACACCCTGAGATGAAGACTTGGCCTTCCAGTCATAATTGGTTCTTTGCAAAGTTAAATATAACCAACATCTGGGTCTTGGACTACTTTGGTGGACCAAAAGTCGTGACACCTGAAGAATATTTTAATGTCACATTGCAGTAAGTGATTATACATTTTTCACCTGTCCAGCATCACCCTTCCCAGTCTTCCAAGGCAAGGGGGTTTAACGTTTCATATGATGTAGACCCGTGCATTATATAGGATCCACTCTTAAAATAATAAAATACATAGATTACAAAAGAAGCCAGGCACAGTAGTGCATCCCTTTAATGCCAGCACTTGGGAGGCAGAAGCAGGGGAAATCTTGGTGAGTTCTAGGACAGCCAGAGCTATATAGTAAGATCAGCCAAACCAAGAACAACTCTTAAAATATATCTATAAAATACTTTTGAATGTGTGATACTGCATTTAATAGTGTAAAATCTAGTAATAATGCCTGGTGGTGGTGGTGCACACCTTTAATCCCAGCACTTGGGAGGCAGAGGCAGGCAGATCTCTGTGAGTTCCAAGCCATTCTGGTCTACAGAGTGAGTTCCAGGACAGCCAGGACTGTTACACAGAGAAACCCTGTTTCGAAAAACAAACAAACAAAGCTAGTAATGACACACACCTGTAACTCGTTGGGAGGCAGTGAAAACCACTTGGATTAGGAATTCAAGGCCAGCCTCAGCTTGGGTTACAGGAAACTGTGTTTCAAAGAAAAGCAAGCAAGGGGAATCTAGTAATGAGCCCATAACTCTCAAAGTAGTGGAGACTAGAGACTATATGACATTTACCACACCATAATCATAGCACAATTGCAAGGGATCTTTGATTTCTCTATTACTGTTGGAGATGGTCACAGACATCCTGTCATGTCTGTGGTTTGTCATTTGCAATCATCCCTGAAGGAATAACAAATTTCACTTAGAGCTCAGTGAAAAGGTGGGGGGAGTTCCATTCAAGTCACTGACCCCCAAGAACTCTACCTGGGGTCTGGGCTACGAGGTTGAGGTCCAGTGTTAAGGCTGTGCCTGTGGGACTGAAGACAGTATGAATGACTTGGGAGGACTATGTCTAAGAATCAGACTTGTTGCTCTGTCTGCACTGTGCTGCACCACATCTGAGTCTGAGCAAGTGACCCTTTCCTGCCAGCATCACCAAGATGCCTGTGGGGAGATGTGGTTTATTCCTCTGGAGGTAATGAAGTTGGGACCAAAGGGGGCCCTGAAGAGAAAGGAGATGGGGGTGGGGTGGGGGGGTGCTAGAGGTGTAAGTTCAGCAGCTGGGTCCTGGGGCTTGGGCATGAATCTCAGCGTTGCAAAATAAAAATAGTAAAATTACCAACGGCTGGAGACATAGCTCAGCAGTCCAAGGTTTGGTCCCCAGTACCATCTTTTCTGAAAGCAGGCTCCAAAAATGGACTGGGGCAGGAAGAAGAGGACGATCAGATCTGGAGTGAGGTCAAGGTACAGAGGACAGAGTGTTCGCTAAGTGGCAAGAAGAATTTGGCTATATGTGACACCTGCAAGCTTGAGAGGTGGTAATGATGCTAACAATCGCAGCTAGAGTCTGTTGAACATGTTTTACCGGTTGGTGCTATGCTTCACATGATTAGTTTAGTTTCTCACCACACCCGGATAAAGTAAGCAATGATCCCCAGGCTGTAAAATGGAGCACCTGGCCGAGAAATGCCAGGCTTGCTCAATGCCTTCCGGCCAGGAGGTGGCAGTGCTGGGATTCAAACGCAAGCATCCTAGCTCCAGAGCCGTGGACTCCGAACCAGGTGCTGTTGCTGGGGCTGCCACTCCAAGTTCATTTTTAGTTCACTTCCTGTTTACAATGACTGACAGCTCTGTAGGGAGATGGGTGAGGATACTCAGGTATGTCGTGCCTGAATGAAAATGGCTAAGGTAAAGAAACCAAAATAGCTAGCCACTCCTTGGGTGAAAAGGGAAAAGTTTATTGCCAAGGCTGTCTCCTGGGAAAGCAAGGAGAAGCAACAGGGAAAAGGTTTCTAGAGTTAAATGAAAACAGGGGAAAGGGCTTGTGAGCTGGGGTGGGGCTGTGAGCAGAGATTAAGGCAGCATTGAGGCTAGCATTAACCTTGTCTTAGGCACCACAGTCCTGTTAATGGAAGAGCCACAGTTCCTCTTGCAGGAGAGAAGACTGACTTCCGTTTTAGCAAGTAGGAACTTTCTTCTAGTCCCTGAGATAATGGTGGCTTTTGTCTAAATGCCTGACCTTGAAAAAAGGAATTTCTTTGGGGGCGCGGGGGGGAGGGGGGGAGAACCAGACACGGCCCAGTCAGGAGCTTAAATTCTTAGTGTTTACGTAGTCTTTGTCTTATTCTATTAGAGAACAACCCAGGTGAAACTATGTAGCCCCACCCTACCCAGGTGGTTGTAATTTTTAACAGCAAAGCTCAGGGTTATATTGTGTTCCTGCACCTGTATTCTAAGCAGAGCTGAGGGTAGTGCATGGCCCAGCCCATGCAGGTGTTGGGGAAGCAGCTGCTGATTGGCAGTTGATTGAAACAAAGACTTTCAAATCGTCTGAGTGAAGAACTCAGCCAGCCCAGCCTTGATTTTGCTGCCATGTGTGCGGGAGAAGAGGCACAGGGCCTCTGACCCTCCTCTGGGTTGGCCAAGCATCCTCCGTTATAGCACTGTGGAGGTAGCAATTGCCGAGATTATCACCATGCACCGCATTATCAAGGAGACTGACAGCAAGAATGATGGGCCACTCTTTGAGGTTAGAGTTTTCCTTCCCAGGACATCACAATCTCCGTAGTGCAGTTATCTCTGTGTAAATAACATGTCCTGGGCAGTGCTTACTTTAATAACAAAATAAAATTATGTTTTCCCATAAGTCTCTGCTCTGAGTGAGTAAAATAGAGTCCCTCCCCCATTATGTAGACGGGGAAGTGCTTTTCTGCAGCTCAAAGATAAGACAGAACCTTTGGTCTGGGGAGGATGGTAGAGCAGGGCCAGGCATCCCCTGCCGTGTAGTACTATGGAAGGAAGGCATCTAAAAACTGCCCTGTCCCCAGGTACCTCTGGCCACTGATTGCTACTTCCTAGCTCCATACTGCCATTTGTTGCCAGGACTGTGTCACAGTCCAGGGAGTGTACACTTGTACCTGTGAGGACTGTGGTCTGTTCATTCTCAGGAGCTACTAATGGGGTCCTCATGGCATTCTGGAGTTTGCCCAGATCTGCCTCAGAAGATGCTGTTTCTCTAAATAGCACAGCCTTCTGCCTGCAGCTGCTGGCTGGGACACTGCAATGATGTCCTGAGAAAGTGTCCACACAGGAACCTGGAGGTCAGGGCTGACACCAGACCTAACTAAATGACTTGTGTCATTGGGTTGCTGGACCAAGCCGGTCTGCTAACTTGCCTGTAGAGTGAAGGTTTGAAGGACTTCATGACGCATTTGCTGACATTCTGAAGGCGGCCTTCCACAGGAAGGGCTGGACTAGGCTTCACTTTATCACTGGTCTACTGGGATGTCTCTTACCAAGACTGAGGCAGAGATTTCCTGGTTGTATATGTTATGCCCAGATCCCGAAGTCCCCCCAAAACCAGCCAGGAGACCGAGTCCTGTGTGTAAAAACAAAGAGAAGAGCCTTTATTCTTACACAAGTTTGCAAACTCGGTCTCTTCATGTGTCCAACATATTGGAGTGAGCCCAGTTAGAGTTGGGTTTTTATAGTAGCAAAGGTGGGGGTGAGGGATTTCTAAGGTTTAGGACCCCTGACTGGCTGACATTTGTCTAGGGGTGTCCTGGTAAAAGGCGATGGGTGTGTCCTGGCATGTGATCCTGTCTACAACAGTTGAAATGTTTCTTTGGATGGTCTGTTCCTAGGTGGTGCCTGGGTAGTCTTAGTTTGTGGTCTTAATTGGAACCAGGTATTGCCTCAGGGTAAACTACTAAGACTCAGGTCTCTCTTGAGTTTGTCATGGCTGGGTCTTATAGTGTGTTAACTCCAGCCGGTACAGGAAGACAGACAAGGTCACCTCCTAGCTGGACCCAGTATTAATTGGTATTGGTCAGTCACTTCTCTCTTGTTTTAATGTTCAGGACCCCTTTTGTGTTGTAAAGGTTTCTGCCCCCCCCCCCCGAGTCTTATGTATCCCCGGCTGGTCTAAAACTCTCTATGTAACCAAGGGTAACCTTGAACTCCTGCTCCTCCTGCCTCCCCGTCTAGAGTGCTGGATTACAGGTGTGAGCCACCTTGCTGAGTTCATCAAACTCAGAGTGCTGTGAGTGCCAGGCAAGCGCCCTCTCGACTGCGCTACACCCCCAGTCCTGCGTTTGTTGTTCATTTTAAGTCTTCAGAAATTCTTTTCAAACGAAGTCCTGCCAGCAGTGGGTCTGCTAGTGCCCTGTGACGTCACCAAGACGTCAGACTCATCCATGGAGCGCAAAAGATTATCCTTGCTCCCTGTCCAGCATTTACTAAAATCAGGACCTGGGAGTCACTGAAATTAACTTAAAATAATTAAACTTTTAGGTCCTGAGTGTTTCTCTAGTCTTTCCTGGGAACAAATGAACTGTTAAAACTGGCCCATCCAGCTAAGAAGATAACTGTTCTTCTCTCTTTCCGTTTCCAGGTGAAGCAGAATATGGTGAACTGACCCACACCAGCAAAGAGCCGTAGATGGCTCCTGCACACTTAAAGGGCTTGCCGGTGTCTGGTGTCTGCAGCTTTCCTGGGCTGTCAGCGGACTCTGCCACCCGCTGGTTGATTTTGTTTGCTTGCCTGTTTACAGAATGTTGTTGGTCCTAGAGTGGGGTCTCTTGGAAGATGTGGTTGCTGGATTTAAAACTTGTGTTTTGAAGCGATTTTCACAGAAAAATGCCATTCATTCTAATCAAGGATTGGTTTCTTTCATCTATTCCCAGTGTTTTTTCTTCAGTGGTGCCCATAGATGGGCAACGTAGACCAGGTGTAGTTTGCCCATTGGCACTTGAGGTACCAAAGTTCAGGTGCTTTATTCCTGACGGCCACTGTGCCTGGAGGGTGACCCCTTCAGCCAGCTGCCTCTGGAGCCTGTGCAGAGGAGCCAGGAGTGGGGAGACCTGAGCAGAGGGTGTGCCCTGGATACAGGGTGCTTGTGTGAACCCTTCAGATGTGGAAGGAGTGAACTTCCTATTCCCATCTGCTTCTAGGGCTGATCCAGCACAGGACAAAAGTATCTTCTGTAAAACTCCGTGAATGTCTCACATTCCAAAGTCATAGTTACCCAGAGCAAAGAAGTCAGAAATATTTCCTGCTTTCATCTTCCACCTAAGTAGGCACTGAATATTCATTCTTCATCATTCAAAACATATACACATGGGCTGGGGGCTGGGTGCAGCTCGCTTGATAGAGCGCTTGCCCAGTATCCTAGGACCCTGGGTATCATCCCCAGCATTGAAACAAACGAACAAAAACCCCAAACAATATGTTTTATTTGCACAAAAAAGAGGATTGCAGAAGGAAAGGAAAGAAATTTTGTCTATGTTGGATTTTTTTTATAAAAAAAAGAAAAGAATTACAAGAGGAATTAGCCCAGGCGCCAACCACAGCCCAAGCCTTCCTCAGATGCTCTGTGTCTCTGAGCTCCTGGCGCTGCCGCTGGAGTCATCCATCCGTGGGAGATAACATGGCAACATGACACGGCATTGAAAAAGATGTTTCTGGGCTAGAGGGACGGCTCACCATCTAAGAATGTAGACTGCTCTAGTGGAGGAATTGATCCAAGGGCCAGGCAGACACAGCTGCTCAGAACTCCAGCTCCAGGGAATCAAATCCCTCCGGCCTCTGGGGGCACCAGCACACACATAGACACTCGCATACACACAATTAAAAATAACACATTTTAAAACGTTTCTTCAGAGGGTGTACTATCTAGCTTCGTCTCCTGTATTCATGGTTTCAGATGACAGAAGATTCAGAGACCACACCCAGTGGGCTGGTATCTCAAAGGCTATTGGCTGAAGTAGCAGAAGGAGCTCCCGCAGCAAGATTCCTTTTAACGAAGTGTGGGTATTAAACCACTGATCCCTACAGCAGCAAAAAGAAGCTAAATAAGAGCCATAATGTTGGGAAAATAGATGATAAACAAGTCCAGCAAATGACTTTTCAAGAAAAAAATTATGTTAAACAGCCAGAGTCTTGTCATTCAAGTCATTAGCAATTAAAAGTGTTACTTTAACGAGGTGTATTGGACTGCTTTCAGAGATACAGATGTTTGTTACAAAGCTTCATTGTGACTGCTCAAACAGTGTTCTCGTTTAACCACACCCTTAAGCCAGCCACTTGCTCCAGAACTCGGAGGGAATCACGCCGCTTTTTTCCACTAGCAGAGAGCGAGCACATCATCATGTTCCAGAATTTGGGGAAGGTCGGAATCTAGGCGTGGGCTCCAGCATGCTCTGTAGAACTGGGTTGCGGGCAATTCCCTACTTTTTTCCCTCTGCCCGCTTACTGTGATTTCTGTCCTTGGCATTTGGTACCGGGGAAAAACTCCATATTCAGGTCAGATCCAATTATCCTACGCAGCGAAGTCCATTCTTCACAGCTTTATAACTGGTCTTGTAGGATGTCACCGAAGCATTCTGAGTGTCCACAAGGGGGCACCACAGACTAGTGTTAAAGCGGATCCAGGTTGCGTGTTGGGGTTTTGGTGGGGTTATTTTTGTTTTTTTGTTTTCTTCTCTATTTCTCAGTGTCTCTAGACTGTGTAGTTCAAGGTGTCTTCAGCCCTGGGATGTTCTTGCCTCAGCTTCCTAAGTACTGGATGGCAAACACATGCCAATTTCTCACATAGCTGAGTTATTGTAGCCAAATGTCAGGGTGTGACCAGGACCGTGACACTGAAGTAAAGGGCAAGAGGTGAGATGGAGGCCTAGCCTCCTGCTGCTGCTGGTTGGTTCGTGGCTCTGCTGATTCCTTCATACCATGACTGTGCCTCAGTCCTTGGGTCTCACACCTCGCCTGCTGCAGATAGAGACTGAGCCCCAGTCTTAGCTAGGATAGGGATGAATGAGAGCTGTGTCCCAAGAGCATGCAGCTCCCGATCAAGGCCGTGGTGCTAAGAGGTCATGGCAGAGCCCCTGAAACTGCGGAGGCCAAGTGGCTGCATTTGTCAGATCCTTCCCTGGCTGCTGTTCTGAGCAAACTAAGACCAACTATCGGATTCATCTGCCTTCTAGTCCAGGTTCAAAGCCCTTGGGATTACGTGGGGGGGGGATCCATTGTGAACTGAGGCACGCACAGTTCAGTGAAACAGAAATGTTCTGACGAGATTGCCAGCATCACATGTCTTTCTCAGTGGCATTCAGACCAGGAATCGCAAGGTAATTGCGGACAACTCGCCTTAATGGCACATTCTGTAGCTGTTTTAGTGCCGAGAAAATAATGCTCTGTGGGAGTTTATTGGCCAGTATTTCATGGTGTTTTTCAAACTCTTTAAAACAGATGCTCTGTATTTTCATCTGAGAAGAAAAATGGTAAGTTTCAAAGAGAGTATGGAGTAATCATTTACTTGTTTTTTCCCTTTTTATTGTAGGATGCCCATGGGAGGGGGAATGTGAGATAAATTCAAGACTTGTAGCTCCTGTAGTTTGCAGTTGGTTGTTGTTTACTCTTTGCTCTTTGAGGACCCTGCCACCCGGCTCCCAAATAATCACACAGAGACTTACTCTTTTTTGTGAATGCCAGCCTTAGCTTGATTTATTTCTAGCCAGCTTTTCTTAAATTATCCCATCTACCTTTCGCGTCTGGGCTCTTACCTTTTTCTGTTTCTGTATATCTTTTTGTTCCTTCTTATTCTGTGTTTGGCTGTGTGGTGGTGTGGTTGGCCCCTGTCATCCTCTACTCCTTTTTTTGCTCGCCTCTATTTCTTCTGTTTATTCTGGCAACCCCGCCTATCCCTCTCCTGCCTAGCTAGTCGCTATTAAGTTCTTTATTAGACCAATCAGGTATTTTGGACAGGCAAAGTAACACAGCTTTTACAGAGTTAAACAAATGCAGCATAAAAGAACACAACAATCTTTGCATCATTGAACAAATATTCCACAGCATAAACAAATGTAACACATCTTAAAATAACATTCTGCAACAATAGTTAACCTAGGTACTAGTATTTTGTGGTTCTTTCCTATCTTTGATGGATTGTTGAAGGATCATGCTGAGTACTGACTGGGTATCCCAATGCTTCCACTTTATTTTGAATTTGTTATGTTCCTAGAAATCATTTACAAATATAACCTAGTAAAAGGCAAGAGATCTGTATGAAGAGAAACTATAGTATCCAAGGGCAACGCAACAGCTGCAGAATCTGTCCTCATGGCAGCATCCCTGGGCTACAAAATAAGCACCTGTGCTGGGAGTCTTGCTGTTACAGGGACTCAAAGTAATTTAAACAAAGAGGAGGAATTTGCTCTTCCTAAAAAGAAATAGTCCTTCAGAACACCATCTTCGTGGCACTGCCTCTCTCTATCAGTTTTAATTGCAGCCAGCAATTCTGACAAAGTGGATGAACACTTCATATTTGGGGTCCTAGTCACTCCTGACTGAGCAGCGCTGTGTCTGGAAGTGGAGGGCCCTCAGTGACTGAACCCAGGTCCCGTGTCTATGGGCAGGATGTGTCGTTGACCAAGACTGTCATTGGCCCTTTCCAGGAGATGGGTGTCAGAACCAAAAGGACTTGGAGAGTTTTGAAGGGGACTCCTGAAAGGAGGTCATGACAACAGACATAGACAGAGCAGGGCACGGTCAGACAGAGCAGGACATGGTCAGACAGCAGGACATGGTCAGACAGCAGGACATGGTCAGACAGAGCAGGACATGGTCAGACAGAGCAGGACATGGTCAGACAGCAGGACATGGTCAGACAGAGCAGGACATGGTCAGACAGAGCAGGACATGGTCAGACA
>PVIU01017280.1:0-42436 GCA_004026605.1 Ondatra zibethicus
AAGAAACTAGACATTAAAATTCTAAATTACCCAATTAAAAAATGGGGTAAGGATCTGAACCGAGAATTCTCAACAGAAGAAATTTGAATGGCCGAAAGATACCTAAGGTCATGCTCAACTTCCTTAGCGATCAGGGAAATGCAAATCAAAACAACTTTGAGATACCATCTTACACCTGTCAGAATGGCTAAAATCAAAAACACCAATGATAGCCTATGCTGGAGAGGATGTTGTGTAAGGGGAACACTCATCCATTGCTGGTGGGAATGCAAACTTGTGCAACCACTTTGGAAATCAGTGTGGAGGTTTCTCAGGAAATTGGGAATCAACCTACCTCAGGATCCAGCAATACCACTCTTGGGACTATACCCAAGAGATGCCCAAAATACTACAAAACCTTTTTTTCAACTATGTTCATAGCAGCATTATTTGTAATAGCCAGAACCTGGAAACAACCGAGGTTCCCCTCAATGGAAGAATGGATCAAGAAAGTGTGGAATATATACACATTAGAGTACTACGCAGCAGTAAAAAACAATGACATCTTGAATTTTGCATGCAAATGGATGGAAATAGAAAACGCTATCCTGAGTGAGGTAACCTAAACCCCAAAAGACGATTATGGTATGTATTCACTCATTAGTGGACTCTAGCCATAAAACAAAGGTCACTAAGCTTATAGCTCACAAGCCCAGAGAAGCCAAATAGCAAGGCAAACCCAAAGAAAATCATATATAGATCTTCTTGGAAATTGGAAGCAAACAAGTTTTCCAGGCAAAAGGTGGGAATACGGGGGTGGGGATAGGTGGGGGTTGGGGGGCGGGGGAGGGGAGAGGGCGAAGGAGAAGGGAGAAGGGAAGGACTGGGGAAAGATTGGGGGAGTGGGAGGGTGGAGATGGAGGAAAGGTGGATGTTGGAGAAGGGAATAAGATATCTACATTATTGGAGTCATTTTAGGACTGGCAAGATACTTGGCTCTAGAGGAAAATCCAGGTGTCCACAGGGATGTCCCCAGCTAGGTCCTTGGGCAGCAGAGGAGAGGGTGCCGGAACTATCATTGTCCCATAGTCACACTGATGAATATCTTGATCACATCCATAGAAATTTCGTCCGACGGATGGAGATAGAGACAGAGACCCACATTCACACCAGAGCAATGGATTGAGCTCCCAAGGTCCAGTCGAAGAGCAGAAGAATCTTCATCCGGCGACGGATGGAGATAGAGACAGAATTAGCATTTTATTAAACTTAGAAATATAAACTAGAATATCATACTTTAAGTATGTATTCTTAATTAGCAAATTCATTAATAGGTAAAACTATTTTTAGTAACTTTTTTGGAGAAACCATTGAGAAAGTTATCAGATAAAAAGATTTCATTCTTTTTTTATGATAAAATATTTATATTTAATATAACTTTAAAAATTAAAATATACAAAAAATAAAACAAAGCAAACAATACAGAAATAGCAGAGAAAAATACTTTGAAAGTAGACTATGGCTCTTTGACTGCTTTAATTCTTTCTCAATAATTATAAAACTTAGATATGTAACAAAATGACTTCTAGGATTCAACACTTATTCTTTCCTTTTCCTGTAACTTACTTTTAAAAGAATTCCTTATAAACAATCTACTGATATTTTTTCATCCTCATTTTTCTTAAGCTAGTGTTTACTGAGTCTTATGCCACTATCAAAGTTAAAAGTAACTTATGAAAAGCCTTTAAATTAAAAGACTTCTGATTGCTAATGTACATCACAAATTTCCAAGAAAAGACTCTCAAACTTGTTGCCTTATAAAATACTTTTTTTGCTACCCTACATCAAGTGAAACACATTAGTAGCCAAAAATGCCCAAAGCACAAAACAGAATTGTTTACTTTAAAATGCAATTTGCTTACAGAACAGGCATTAATGTTGCTACTTTGATCAATAATGTTTTAAATATTTCTTAGTGATTTGGTGTGATATTGAATATTACAAATCTTTAATAAAGGGGAGAATAAAATATTGATCCAGTCTGAGGATATCATTTTTAATGAAACACAATGTTTGACAGTTTAAGAATTATTTTCTTTAAAAATAGCCATCAGGGGCAAGAGAGATCTGGAAGACAGTAATTGTGACAAGCCTAGATTGTAAACTTCTGGTATTGAATTAATTTATTCTCCATCTCTCTCAGGTTTCATTTAAGTTTTTGTAATGTGGGATGTAGTTTAAGTAATCTAATTTCCATGTTATATTTTGTACAAATGATGAACCTAAATTTTGGTATTAAAATCTAGAAATACAACAAAGGTAACACACACATGTATGAAAGCACACATATATGTATGCTTATGGATTATTGGGAAATCACAAAGAAAACTGGAGAGAATGTTAATTACAAACAGACTGTAAATATAGTGTCTGTTACTCTTACTGGTAGGAAGACTACATAGTATTCTTTACCCATTTAGGTAGCTAAGCATCCATGCCACTGTCATCATCCCTACATATCTGTGGCAGATACAATACATTTAGATAAGTTTTATAATAACATTCTGGGGATTAGGTTATACGATTTATTAACTTTATGTTTTGAGACTTCTAAATTATTATCTATGTCTTTGTATTCAAATAGGCTACTCAAAGGTTTAGTAGTTCTCGAATGAGCAGTGCTATAGATAGTTTATATATCTAGGTGACTTTTTGCTATCAAAATAAATGACTTTTAAAGTCATAAAATGAAGGAAGATTTTTTAAATACTTTTCAAAGCTGTATAATACTAAACAGAGTCAATTAACTATTTAAACAAGTAGGAAAAGGAAAATGACTATCAGCCAAATACCAATGGTGATCATTCCTTGAGTCTATGTGGAAAACAATGAGACCAAACCATGGACCATACTAAATAGAATGTATCTATTGTTTCTAACAAAACCATGCAAATATTTATTTACTGCATAACATCAAACACTTTATTGCAAATCCATAAATATGAGCTTTTCATGAACTGACCTTGAAAATAAGGTTAGGATTTATGGTTAATAGATTTCAGTTTCCTGAAAGAATGCCATGGAAATGCATAGAGTCTAGTTACTGCCTGGTTGTTAAATTTGATAGGGCACTCATGAAAACAGTGCTTCCTGCATCACTTGAGAGTAAGTGGATCTTCACAGATCTGCAAAGAACCACTCAGAAACAAAAGTGTAAAAGGTATCATGCATCTAATAAGACAGTTCAGTTTGCTCCTGGTTTTTACTTATTTTCACTATAATATATATTTGTGGTTCAATTGTGGGCCATTTCATCTGATAAATCCCTGAGAATACAGTATAAAGGAGCAGTGAAAGGAAACTAGGAAAGAACAGGGACTGCCTAGTTCAACTCCTATGCTGTTAAGAAGTTCAGTACAGTTGTTTGTATGTTTACATGGATGCATAGTACAGAAATAGTGAAAAACATATAGATGCTTATGTAGAAGTGTTTCTTTGCCAGACAGTTAGGAAAAGATCACATATAAGACTATTTGTTGTTGTTGCCTAAAATA
The DNA here is from genome assembly GCA_004026605.1 of Ondatra zibethicus. Classification (NCBI taxonomy): domain Eukaryota; kingdom Metazoa; phylum Chordata; class Mammalia; order Rodentia; family Cricetidae; genus Ondatra; species Ondatra zibethicus. The sequence continues at coordinate 3,534 of PVIU01017280.1, forward strand.
ATGATGACAGACCATGAGAAAAGCATAAGACTATTAACAATAGCAGATCCATAGTCTGAAATGACCATCTACTATGGCCAGGCAAGAGGGCCTGGAACACCAACCCAGCTACATAACCTTCCAACTCCAGTCTGTCCTACCTTTGGGATATACTAGGATAAGGGTGGCACAGAGATTGAGGGAGTGGCCAACTAATGACTGGTCCAGGCTGAGACACATGCTATGAGAGTAAGCCTAGCCCTGACATTGCCTAGATCACCAAGGTCCAGAGGCTGGGTGGCCTAGAGTTCTAGGGTGAAACCAAACACGACGGAAGAAAAGTCTCAATGTAATGATGCTTAACGATATTTTTCTACACTCATAGAGTAGAGCCTAGCCCAATTGTCATCATACAGGTTTCATTCAGTAAGTGATAGAAACAGATGCAAAGACACTCAGCCAAACATCAGGGGCATCCTGCCAAAGAAATGGAGAAAGAATTGGAGGAGCCAGAGGGGTCAAGGCCATCACCAGAAGACCCAAAGAAACCACTAACCTGGGCTCATAGGAGCCCATAGAGACTGAACTGATAACCAGGGAGCCCCCCTGAGACTGCCCTAGGCCCTCTGCATATATGTGACACTTATGTTACATGGTCTTCTCGTGGGACTACTAACAGTGGGAGCAGGGACTGTCCCTGACTCTTTTCCTGGCTTTTGGGATCCTGTTTCTCATACTGGGTTACTTTGCTCAGCCATAATACATGGGGAGGTTCTTAGTCTTACTGCAACTTGATATTCCATATTTGGTTGAAATCCATGAGAGGCCAGCACTTTTTTGAATAGAAATTCAGGAGGAGTGGATAAGGGATTGAGTAGAGAGGAAGTGGATCAGGGAGGACTGGGAGGGGAGGAGTAACAGGGTAACTGTGGTCAGGATGTAAAATAAGTAAATATTTTTTTAAAAAAAATGAAAATAAAAAGGAAACATAAAGACTTTTCTTCCAAAATCTTTGGAAATGTGTACCACCCTTTTCATAGGCAGTTTTAGGCCTCACTATACTTTAAATAATCCACTTAAATAAGATGTAGTAATTCTCTATATTATTCTACATTGTGTACAGAGGTAATATATGTGGATTACATATGAATTATGTGTAAGTTATGAATCAAAGCATAATAACTAAAGAATCAGGAACTCTGTTTTATTTTTGTTGTTGTTGTAGGTCCTGGGTTTTCTCCCCCAGTTCTAGCTTCATGCTTACTGTTTAAAGATGAATGTGAGATTTTAATGATTTTGTAATTTATCAGCAATAGATATTTTATTATTTTAATGTATATTTCTAATAACATTGCATTTATTTTACTTGGTTTTAAGGTTCATTATATTATTGTACTGTATAATATGTATTCTTAAATTATTTGTTCTACTAAAGATTCTGAAAAATTGGCACTGGAGAGATGGATGAACTCAAAGCAGCAGTTGCTTATAGGAATGAAGACTTGAAATTCCCAATACTAATATAAAAGAAAGCATGGTCCAGTGTGTCTGTTACCCCAGAATTCTTGGGAGTAGCACCGGGTGAATCACTAGGACAGCTCATCGCAGTGTAGCTCAAAGCTGAGTGACAGATCTGTATTGAAGGAATTGCCTGCAGGTAGGGTAGGACCTTTCATAATGGCTCTGTCGACCCCCTAAATGTGCACTCCCACCACACAGTTATTACACACACACAAACACACACACCTACACACTTTTACACTGTTACACAGACTTATACACACTTATGCACACTTATACTCACACACTAAGAAAAAGACTACAGAAAACTGTATATGTTGGTAAAAGTAGCTTTTAATTTTTGTCAATGCTGACATGTCTATGCTCCCATTATGTGACAGAATATGCTGTAATTTCTTTGTACATTATCACTCTTTGCTGCATATATCTATCAGAGATTTGTATTTTTTGATCTATCATACTACTCAAATTACATATCTTTACATTAAAATGTATCAAATTATTTCTACTGTGACATATTTTCTAAGATAATTAAAGCTTATTGTACTTTAGGGTATCATGTCCTAGTTATTCTTTGGTCTTGGCTATGCAGGTAATAGCACCATTCAAAATATAATACAACAATAAAACTTTGATTTGCACAGTTGCATTTTAATTACCTATTAAGAAACTGTTACTTATAAAGTCTGTAATATACTTCTCTCCATATAACTGCATGTTGTGATACTAGATTTTCCCCATAATGTTCTGCAAAATACTGAAGGAAGAAATAATTATGAGTATACAGCTTTTCCATTCAAGTCAGGAGTAAGAGGTTTGCAAAGCTGAAGATCAATTTTTTCATTGAATTGCTTAGTTTTGGAAAATGAAATTTCTCTATAAAACACACTTTATTAAAGAATAATAGATTATCTTTAAAACTAAATGCTTTTGTCTATATAGTATTTGCTTATTACATGTTAATAGAAAAGCAATTTTAATTTTTCAAAAGAACTTACATTTGTTTGGTTGATGTACTTGTTAAGTTTCTTACCATACTGCTTAATATTACACAGAGTATGCTTAGATACAACACATGAAAATAGAGGGCCATTTTGAGTCCTCAATAATGTTTTATTTTTTATAACTTAATTTATAAAACAAGCTGTTTTCAATTCTAAGTCTATGTGAATTCTTCAGCAGACCCAGAATTTTTGAGCTTCAGATTCTCCCTGCTTTACCTCTGCAGTGCTAGGATGACAGACATGCTCTACCATGTGGAGTTTAAATGAATGGATGATTAAAACCAGACTTTCTGCTCCCAGATGGGCACTTTTCTAATTTAACTGCATCCACAGCCACAAAATGTGCAATGTCGAGAACACATTAAATATGTCTATTTTTTTAAACAGGCATCATTTTTATAGTAAAAATAATTTCTTTTAAATTTTGGAAATATCCAATGCCTTAGCAATATCGATAGAAAGATCTACACTACAACTGTTCATCAGATCATGGGTACAGGTTAAGTATTGTCGGCATTCCTGGGCCTTTGTGTGCCCGATGCTTCAGAGCAGGGCATGTCACCTCCTGGTAAAAACCCCGAGGCTTAGTGTTCTGTTCCTCTAGGTTTCAGAAGACAGAAACAAGGATTTAGGCACCTAGCCTACTAGTCTGGGCTTCAGTCCTCAGTGACTTTGACCATTGGGAGCTTTTGTCATCCTTGGCTTCCAGGATTAGTGAGTGGCAGCAACAGCAAGTGCCTCCTGCTAGTGTTGCAGCTCTCTTGTGTGAGCCTGTGATCTTCAGATCCACAGAAGAAAGCATTTCAGAAGCTCTCTCCTGCAGCCAGTGTGACAGTTCTCAGCCCTAGGTCACTGGATTCAGAAATGCAACAGGGACTATCAACAACTAGACAGGTTCCCTGCCAATAAGACCTACACAGTCTCCGTCTCATGACTGCTTTATATGGAAATATTTTTGAAGTTCTCAAATGTGTCATCCTATGTTTAACTTAACATTTTAAAGTGAGAAGACTGAAGTAGCTGTGAGAACAGTCTTTCAAAAGATACCGAGACTAAGGATACCATGTGGTTTTGACAGTACTCAGGTGGGAAGCGGTAATAATTGGATTTAACAATGATGTAAGATTAGGGAAAGATTTTTAAGGGAAAGAAGGAAGAGTTAACTCCTGTATTATACATGAAAAAATAAAGAGTAGAGAGTCAAATACACACACACACACACACACACACACACACACACACACACACACACACACACACTGTGTGGTAATAATTGAAATATCTGTTAAAACTCTCAGTTGGAAATGTAGAGAGGCAACTGCATATATCGGACACACTGCATATTTTAGTTTGGTAGGCTTACCAAATATGGCATGGAAAAAGAAGAAGAAGTAGGAGGGGGAAGAGGAGAAGGAAAAGAATGAGAATCTATAATAGTAGGATTATGTCCTCTTAGTTTTATGATCATTGAAATGTCACGCCACAAAAAGAGAGCTTGGTTTAACTTCCCCTATTGTTGCTTAACAATATTTTTGTTTATTTGTTTTTTGTTTTTTGAGACAGGGTTTCTCTGTTGCTTTGGAGCCTGTCTTGGAACTAACTCTTGTAGACCAGGCTGGTCTTGAAATCACAGGGATCCACCTGCCTCTGCCTCCCAAGTGCTTGGATTAAAGGCGTGCGCCACCATTGCCCAACTTGTTTAACAATATTTTTGTAATATCAATTTGTTGATAAAATCTAAATAAAAAGTTCACATTTGAATACACACAAATTGATGTGGGATTCCCCTCTGTATGCTATGACAACGATTAGCTAATAAAGAAGCTGCTTTGGGGCTATTGCAGCATAGAGTAGGGCAAGGTGGGGATTCTAAGCAGATAGAGGAGAAGAGAATAGGCAGAGTCAACGGGAAGCAATGTAGCTGCTGCTGCAGGAGATAAGATGCTGGATGCCAGATGGAACCTTAATGGTAGGTTCCAACACAACAATGTGGTGATACACAGATTAATAGAAATGGGTTAATTTAAAATGTAAAAGTTAGATAGAAATATGCATAAGCTAATAGGCCAAGCAGTTTTGTAATTAATATACTTTCTGAGTGATTATTTTGTGTCTGGGTGGCCAGAAAATAAACCAACAGCCTCAGCCAACAGAGTTGCATGCCAACTTGTGCCAACTATATCCACGTAAAACCTGAGAGAGCTTGGAGGAAAAAAGAAACTAAGTTTAGTGCAACAGCTTCTTGGGAGCTGGCATTTTTTTTCAATGGGTTCTGTTTGTTGGTAGCAAGTAGGAGTACCATGGCTCCTTTACGAAAAGGCTTACTGACTCAGCATAAGAAATGGCAGCTTTCTGGTTCACACTGCTAGGATGAACAGCATGAATTCTGACTTTTTCAGGAGGCCAAGCATTTAAATGGGGTTTGTGAGTTACATGCTACAAGTTACTTAATTGTGACATAGACCCACTGCGACCTGGAGCTGGGGCAGCATGCATGGCTCTCAGAGTCAGCAAACATGCCTCTGCCATGTTGGACTGGGCAGAGACAACCATGGAGCTTGTCCTTGCCATGCCTGCTTAGCATTTTACAAAAGGCTCTCCTGGTCAAAAGAGATTACAGATACACACACAATAAATACAAATCCACTTGCAAAAGCCTCTAAATGGGTCACAGGATTAGATAAATGTACATAGTCCTGGGAAAGAGAAGAAATAGAAATAAAGGTAAATGGTTTTTAAAAAAATAAAATGAAGTTCTTTAAAGAGACAGAGTAAAGTCAGCCATAGATTAAAGGAGTAAAGAAAAATAAGCCACATAAAGAGGGAATATACACAGAGAGTCTGGATTGTGTATATTCCTGTATTTCCTTTGAGTTTTCTTTTACTGTGAGTGAGTTCATTACAGAGAGACATTTCATTGTATGGACTGCTAAATTAAACCAACATATATATATATGTATATATATATACATATATATATATATATATATATATATATTAAAAGTATCTTGACTTCAAAATTTGGGTCTAATGATATGTTACTTTGGAAAGGAGGTTCAACGTTTGTTTCTACAGAATATGAGAACCTGTGGATTCTTTCCAGGCTAATGTGGTTTGTTGGACTAAGACCTCCTGAAAAGTCTCCATAAATACCAAAATTACATTGCCTAATAAAAATCAGGAATCAATTTCAAGAGAACCATGCCCAAATTACCAAATGTTGTTTATAAATATTTGTTTATATTTAGAGGGGAAAATGATATAGAGATAAATATTTTGCATTGGTATGGATCTTGGTTTATTGATACAAAATTAAGACCAATTTTGTTATAAGTATATTTGTGCTCTTAATTAAGGTATTGTGATTGTATGGTTCATTTAACAACGTAATGTATAATTAAGAAATATGGCTTAATAGATAGTCATTTATAAAGTCAAGCTTGTATTCATGTTAGTTAGGTTTTCTAGATGTACAGAGAAATATTTCAGATGGATAGTTAGTCTTCAAACCTTTCAAAGACTAACAGAACATGGCATTTAAAATGTTTTAAGAACTTAGGACTTTTTGTGACAATGAGATACATTGGTAGCACCAACCTATTTCATGGGGATGATGGGCATCTAAGAGGCTCCTTATTGAGTTGGGTAGCCATTTGGGCAAGAAACTCATCTTGCCTTGACTTCTTGATCATAAATTGGACATTCAGGACCCACAGAAAAATGACTGCTGAACTTGCTTAATGGTGAGATGGTCCTTCAGTGTTCCTGCCCCATGAAAGGATCTTCAAGACATTGTGCAGGACACAGAAGAAAGTGGCTGACAAATTGCCAATATAGGCTGAACTGTCTTTGAAATTTCCTGCTTCATGGAAAAGTCTATCAGATACTATGAGCCAGTAGGCTGAAGATGGGTGCCCCAGTGTTACTGTCCAGGCAGTGAGATGTCTCTGTGAATTCTAGCGTTCTAGAATTTGCTTACAATGTACTTCTTGTTTTCTTGTTTACTTAGGTAATATTATATCCTTCTGGAGTTTTTTATGGAGTTGAGCAATAGATATTTATGATTATAGTCTTCTTTAGTTATGATAAATGATAAAGTAGATATACATATTATAACTATATTTCTTGCTTGATAACTGTTTTATTGTATTAATCTTGCTATGTTAAATTTAAAACTTTCCTTTTTATTTAAACATAGAAGGAAAGGTGATGTGGGATCCTCCTCTTAATGCTGTGAATACCGCTGGTTAATAAAGAAGCCACTTTGGTACTATTGCAGTGCAGAAAAGGCAAGGTGGGAATTCCAAACAGATAGAGGAGGAGAGAGTAGTCAGAGTCAATGAGAAGTCATGTAGCCACCCTAGGAGATAGATGTCAGACACTGGATGGAGCCTTACCCATACGGCACTTTTCCAGGTACTCCATAGGTAATGTTATGATTGGGAAACATTTCTACCTTCTTAGTGGGTTAAAATTCATGTATTTAATGCATGTAAATATCTTTATAACAGTATACAATTCAAGATGTGATCCTCACACTCAATGATGTGTAGCATAATAGAGAGATACTATTTTTAAAATTATTATGTTTATTTTATGTGTATGGGAGTTTTCCTGTGCACCACATGCATAAAATGCCTATGGATACTAGAAGATGGAATTGGATCACCTGAAACTAGAGCTATAAATGGTTGCGAGCAACCTTGTGGTTGCTATGAAGAACTCTGTGGTCTCTGGAAGAACAGCCAGTGTTCTTAACTGCTGGGTTATCTCTCTCGCCCAAAGCCATCTTCCAATTCTCCAACATTTCTCCTACCCTAGTATTCAATCAGGGTTTCCATTCCTAACCTTTGGTAATCACTTGTTCTTATTCCTTCAGAATTTCCTTCCTACCTTCTAAGATATGTTCTACTTATTAAGTGTTGTACTTAATAATCACCCTCATTATTGGCATAATGCCAGCGATATCCTCGTTATTACTGAATAGCATGCCATCACTGCATGTGGATCTTGAAGGCTAGAAATTGAAGCCAGGGCTTTGTACACACTAAGCAATTGCCTCTGGGCTATGAGAATAGCCGAGATTTTTACCCATTATTCATTTTAACTATGCAAGGTAATGCACTTCCAATACCTACATAATATTTTTGTTCAAATAATGCTTTCAACTTGTTAAACACTTAGCAATAAAAATTATAATTCATATGATAAGTTCATATTTAACTTTGCAAGATACTAAAAATGCTGCTTTTGTTGTTTTCTTACAATGTGTCACACAGACTGTGCATGAAAATGCAGCTTATTCTGTATCTCCACAACATTTGTTATGGATACTTCAAAGACTTTCAAAGCAATTCTATTGTGATATCAGTGGGATCATATTGTGGATTTAATTAATTACAATTATAATTGTCAACCCAAAAGAGGCTTTGAAGAGTTAGTATGTGGAAAAACTTATATAGAAACCATTGATGTTTGGTTTGAGAAAATTTAGATGCTTTGCAATAATCAATCAAATGTTATAATAAAACTTTATTTTTCTATTTATTGCTTTAGGAATGTCATATGTAAAGTGGTTATAATTCTAAATAAAATTAAAACCATAATTTATTGTACCTTAAAATATGTAGTTGCATTTTTCAATGTTTATGAAATTATAAAAAAGATTATATACATTGTTTATATTCTTGACACATATAAGTAAGATTGTTCAGGTAAAATATGCTTCCTTGACAGTGAGGGTCACAAAGAGCAAAGACAAAACTTCACATTGTATATAAGAGAGTATCCCAACATTTTTCCACACTTATGAACTTCAAAAAGAAAAGCCTTTCTGTAATAAATATCTACTAAGTTCCATTTAGAGAAGAATTAAGAAAACTTGTGGTTATTAAAAGGCTGGGATATCTCCAGAGGCTCTTTAATGAAAATGTAGATCATTATAAACCCTCAGAAGAGAATGTGAAGAGCAAAATCACTTTTAAAATTATTTTCTAAAGAATTTTTTAGGGCCCATGGGGAAACATTTCTTAGACTCTGCAGGACAAGCACCGTCAGCATCTATTGAATTTTTGTCTTGCATTTGTTTTGAAAGGAATACACATCAATAATGTAAGTACAATCACAGCCACTGTGCTCAAGCAAAATGTTAAAACACTAATTGAATGTAAATTATATTCAGGTTGAGTATTTGTGGAATGTTTATATATGCACTGAAAGAAGAAAACAAGGTAAAACAGAAAATCAGAGCTTTCCTTTAAATGTTTACTGTATTAACATTTCAGTGTGATAAGAGAATACCACAGGAACACCAGCCCAAGTTAATAACTATAACCTACAGGTGGAGCCTCATACAGCTTGTGCCTCCGTGTTTCCTATTAGTTCTACTTATGAATCAACATCCTCTAGAAATTAATATCTAACTTTATTTACATATTAACTAATCACATATGTGAAACCATGTGTGTAAAACCTGACTTACTCATGCCAATTTTCACTCAAAAATAACCTCATTTTGCTTTTATGGAATGTTTTCAAACAGAAAGCAAAGTAAAACAAAGACCCCATTTCTCTAGCAGTATATTACTGTAATGTAAAAGTATGCCAATTTCAATAGTAGCATTCTATTTAATATGTCAGAATCTAACTGGTATTGTAAGTCATAAATGGTTTCACACCTTATTATTCTATAGAATAATTTTTATGCATTCAGAATAAAAGTTGAAGCATAAATGTCATATTGACACAGAACATCATGTGACTCTTTTCTTGGTAAATAAGAACAAATGTTGAGTCATCCCAACAGAACACTAATTATAAAGCAAAACAATGGTCCACAGATGCCTAGTTTAATGCTTCAGTGAATCTATGGACGTCATTTTCAGTGATATTAATGAGGTGTATAAGTATAGGAGTATAGATGATCCTAAAGCAGCTGATTCACCTAAAAGCCAACCTTCACATGATTAATGAATCACAGTGTTGCATTCTTAGAGCTCACTTTGCAAGTTGCAATCAGCCCTGTGCTTGATCAGTCTCCTCTCTCCACCAATTGTGACTGTTTTTGTAACCGTCAGTAAATGTTCAGAATATCTCACAAGGATCCTGAGACTTTCATTTTTATTTATTTCCTGGGAATTATAAGTTTTGTTTACTCCTTAAGGCCTATGAGACTCTCTTCTCCCTTCAAATCAAATGAAATACCTACATAACACAGGCTTTTCATTTTATAATTGAATTTCATGTATGTGATAATACTTTTCATAATGTGTTTATAACCTAAAAGGAAGACTAAGAGATGAGGAACAGCTTTCATACCTAAAGAAGGGAAGGAACGGTGTAATATTATATATTCATTGCATTTTATGAAGACAACGTTAACCTTTGCCATGTTTGTGCATACCTATTGTGATGGTTTATATTGTCAATTTCGTGAGATTTAGAATCAATATTGAAACAAGTCTCTGGGCATGTTTGTGAGATTGTCTACAATATATAATCCAATTATAAGGATCCACCTTAAATGTGAGGAGCCATTCTAGGGGCAAAGATCTAGGACTTATTCCAAAGGAGAAGTTGAGTTGAGCACAGACATCCATCAACCTCACTTCCTGACTGCAGCTGGAATGTGATCATGTGACCAGCTGCCAGAAACACCCATCATGTGACCAGCTGCCAGAAACACCCATCATGCTTCCCTACTCTCATGTATTACACCTATAAGTGTCAATCAAAAGAAACCTTTTCTTTAAACCCCTTTTCTCAAGTATTTTGTCTCAATAATGAGACAAGTAACTAATACACCCAGAGATTCACAATTTTATTTAACTTTATTAATTAGGTGCTCATTAGGTCATGCCCATGCAGAAACCCTACTGACTTTATTCAATGTTAGTATAATAAATATCGTCAACACTATTTTAATTAATGTTATTTAGTGAGGGACGTTTTCAATAAAGTTCACGCTTTAATGAGAACTTAAAACTTTGTGAAAGCATAGACAATCATATATATTGTTTTAAATTGTCACCTATAAGCTAGAGCTATCAAGTGCAGGACAGATCATGAAAACATCAGAACATCCCCTGGAAGACAGGGTTTTAATGTTTTAGTAAATAGTTGAGTGCAACACAGTAGCCTTCAAATTTTACTTAGCCACTGACTTCCATTGCCATGGATCCATTTGACCCTATAAAAATGCTCTTGATGGCTTTGTTTACTGGAATTTATTGCTACCAATTTGGAAAGCCACAATCCTATGAAATGCAACCTCAAGTCCTCTAATGCGGATATATTTTTATATCATATTAATACAGATGAAGATCAAGTTGAAGACAAATATTGTGATTGCTTTTCAGATATTGCACAGCTCTTAAAATATATGTATGGGCGAGCATGTATAAATAACTTGCACATTAGCATTTGCTAAAATTTGCTCTGATGTGAAAGGACTTCTCTTTGGCCGGTGATTTCTCATGTATTTTAAAAATGTTCTTCCTCATGGAGTAATCAGGTGAATATCTTTTTTCAGCTCTGTGATTATAAATATACAGCTTCCAACATGTTTTTCACAAACTTTCAGGTGTTACCTGTATGTAATATTTAAAATCCTTGATAGCAGGGAAGTGTTCCTTTTATAACTTTTTAAATATATTGCACAATTACTACATATTATCATAAGCAACATAAAATCAGTGCTATTCTTGTTATAAGCAAACAAAACTTATTTCATAGTATATGCTTATTTGGATCTATCTATCTATCTATCTGTCATCTATTTATCTATCATCTATCTGTCTATCTATCTAATCTATCTAGTTTATTGAGCTTGTATTACCTTATTATAAATTGTATATATAACCACAGACTATGTAGTCCCTTTAGTAGATGGTGTCCTCATAAACAAATTTATTTCTACTAAAAGTCAAATCTGCTGAGTTGTATTAAAATATGAAATTTCATATGGTAATTGATTTTTAGGATCATTGTTTCATATAATTCATATTTGATAGCCAGTGTATACTTTGAAATAGTTGAGAATTAATCCACTTTTAGGGGCTTCCTGCATTTACTTTGGGCACTGCGTATTAGTGTTGCTAAATGGAAAAAAGAGTGCCCTTCACAGACCACTTAGATATCCTTCAGTGCTCCATACCCATTGATCCATACAAGCTGTATTTTTACAAAATGTTACATAGAAGATTATTACTGGATTTTTCTTTCACTAGTTAGCAAAGATGCTGTAATTCTAGGAACACATTGACATCATAATTTCCTTTCTCTCTAAAGTTAGTTTAGCCATAATCATGACTTCAATTACTATTCATATTCAGCAACAGCTCTCAAAAACAAACACCATTTCTGACTGATTTCAAACTACAGACTTTGTATATATACATTGCAATACCTTAACCCAAGCTCCATCCCTTTGCCCAATCTTTCTGTCTAGAAATCACAGATTTAATCTGAAATGCCAATTAGAACTTTCAGGATACCCAATCCTAAGTTCTAAGGCAAGTACATAGTTCATTGGCCATAATAGTTCCATTTTGGCTGGGAACTATATGTCCTTTGAGTCCAGCTCCTGGACAGGCAGTCAGTACCATATCAACCTAAAAACTTCACTCAGTGTCCTCCTTCCTACTTTCCAGTTAGGGACAATGTTGCTTAATAGCTACAGCAGCTCAGTATGTGACTTACACATGGTTTATGTCTTTGCTAACATTTGTCTCTCTAACACCCAGGAAGACAGCACTGAATTCTGCTTTCAAACATGCCTTTGCTCAAAGCTATCAAACTCACCAAGAAGAAAATGATTAGCTGGTACTTGGAAATAAACAGGCCAAAGGAAGATGGGTTACCCCTTCCAGGTTGCCTCAGTTTCTCATCCTATCCTCCCCTTTTCCCACTCAGGAGGGAGTGTAGGGACTTGAACTGAGATTTCGTATACATGACATCTCACATGTGTGAGGAAGGTAAAAGACTAAATGTCTGGCCTCCTTTATCTTAGTCTTTCCTTTCCACTGAAAATTGTAAACAGCCACCATCAGTCTGCTCAGTGGACAGCTAGGGCCTTCTAACATCTGGCTGTGATTTTATCTAAAGAAAAGAGAATTATTCCAACTTTGAAATCTATGTCAAAATTCTGTTAAACATACCACCATGTCAATCCAGGCGGACTCACTGGACTCCCCAAATCTTCTAATATGCCCAAAGATGATGAGCCTCATTCATGGAAAATTAGCAGATAGATTTCCCCATATGTACCCATGCAAAATAGACAGTTATTTTTGTAGATACCTTCACTGAATGAATAGGCATTTTTCCTACTCAGAGTAAAAAGCCTGGGATATGACAACACTCCTTACATATAATGTCACTGCTTTGATTCCTTTACTTCTGCCATTAGATAATGGCCCAATTTTCATGTCACCAATAACCCAAGGAATCAATGAAAAAAATGCACATGTCTATTGTCCTACAGAATTATCAGGAAAAGTAGCAAGAGTCATTCAAGCATTAAAGAAGCTCCTCACTAAATTAATATGGGAAACATAACAGTGCTAGCAACACTCCTTTCAATAATACTTTTTTTTTTGGTTTTTGGTTTTTGGAGACAGGATTTCTCTGTAGCTTTGAAGTCTGTCCTGAAAACTAGTTCTCGTAGACCAGGCTGGCCTTGAACTCACAGAGATCTGCCTGCCTCTGTCTCCTGAGTACTGGATTTAAAGGTACGCGCCACCAACACCTAGTTCCAGTGATACTTCTGAAGTCTCGTATAATTCCCCAAATTCAGATATATCTCATCCCATTGAAATCTTGCATAAGGGAACTTTTTCCTTTAGCTATAACTTTTATTAGCCCCTGAAACTCATTGTTTTTCCCCCATGTATTACATCTCTGTGACCATTCAACAAAGCCATCTATGATAATTAAGATGATAGCCCTGAAAAGGAAATCTTCACCAAAGAATCTTCTTCACCCCTGGTATTGGGAATATTTCAAAATTCTTGCATGGAATATAAAACTCTGGAGCACCTCTTGACTAGCTCCTAATAGTTCCTCCTTCCTTACACCTCTTCTTGAAGGATTAACCTCTCCACATTAAACTCCGCCACCAGTGCAATATTCACTACTTCAGTCTTTTAAGAGCCTCCTGGGGATTGATGCTTGTTCAAGAAGAGTCCAGGTAATGTGAACCCCAAGTTCAAAGACTTACAAACCAATGATTCAAAACACGGTTTCAAGTCCACTGCTACCAGCTCACCACTTTTTCAACATTGTTCTCCAAAACCTAGCTTCGTATTCCCCATGCCCCAATGCTTGGGACTCAGAAGCTCCCTGCTTCAAGAAGTCATACTGTCCTTCCTCAAGATGAACTTAGAGATTTCACTTGAGTCAAGATAATGTATTTTCTGGAAATTATTAAAGCATCAGCAAGTTTCTCCAAGGGTAAAATAGATTCTTGTCCCACACCTCTTCTTGATCACATCCTTTCCCTTCCAGTTGCTTCAAATCACCGAATGGTGCCAATTTTAAAATTCCTGTACTGCCCTGTATTTTCTTTCTCTGTCTGGCCTCTTAATTAGAATTGCAACTGTCATTAAGACCTTAGTCGGTTTCCATCAGTATAATAATTGGACATGTGTGAAATGCTGGATTTGTGCAAAGGTGCCTCTGACAGTTAGCATCTCCTAGGTTCTGGTCACCTTTGTACTTCAAGGTCCACTCATGTCAAAATATGAAGTCATCAAACTACCAGGCTTAACCATCTATGAAAAGAGCACCAACAGTTTCCATTTGAGGGAATCACCTTTCATACACATGGCTTTCTGCATAAGCTTCATCCAAATCTATGGAAAGAAAATAAGTGACAGCATTTGCTATAATATTTTATCACACTTGCTTCCTTATACCAAGCCTACTTTATACATTTCTAATATCTGAGTGCATGCCTGCCTGCAGGTATGTGCACCATATGTATGCATATACCCATGGAGGTCAGATAAGTGTGTCTGATCCGCTAGCACTGAAGTTTCAGGCAATTATAAGCTGTCCTACATGAGTGCTGGGAAATGAACTAGATTCTCTGCAACAGCAGTAAGTGCTCTTGACCACGGAGACATTGCACCAGTCATAGAGACTTCATATGGTTTGCGCTACACTTTTCTTCACAGTCCTTATTGTAGTGCACAGTTCGCATCTTTACCTGCTTCTCTTCTTTATGCTTCACTGTGCCTTCCCCAGTGAGTGTCATGACCTCTTGTTTTATTTCATTATAAATTTTAATTTGCCTTCTTTGCATTAGTTATCTTAATTTTCATTTTCCTTATCAATTCAGGAACTAACCTTCCTGTAGCTCTGATAGCACCTCTTAAGATTCTGTTTATTTCTGAATTCAGTCATTTGTGTCTTGTTAATTTATGTTTTATGTCTACCACGGATGGTGGTAAAGGCTCCCTCCCAGTTTTGAGATGTTTAGAACACTGGTGTATCTGATCATCTGATAAGTGTTAACATAATAAATTATTAATTAGTGATAGAGAACTAAGCCCTAACCTACAGCTAACATATCCCTTTTCCAAGAGAACCATTCCGAGTCAGCACTTTTCTTCAACCATATTTGTTTAAAAGTATTTAGGAAATATTTAGTTAAAATCCAAAACATTGATCTACTAGTCTGGAAATTCTTCTAATAATTCAATGTTCACCTTCTGAAATTCAGGTCTCTTGTGTGTTGTATCTGAAGTGCATAATTTATGTTCATTTACTAATATATTTGAAAATATTGTAAAATTAACATGATTTTGTTAGCTTGTTGTTAGAGAGCAATTTTTAACTTTTTAAGAATTAAATTTGTACTTATTGTTAATTTTATCCCTAAGAAAGTTTATGATTTCTTCAAAGTAGCTGTCATCTCTTCATTTGAGCATGGTCACCATTCCCTGGGATAAATCCTTTTGGATATTACCACAATGCCCTGGGATAAATCCTTTCTGGCAGTGGAACATCACCTTGTTTAGAGGAAGGAAGCAGTATTGCAAAATCACTTCACCTCTTTGATTTCAATTACTTTTGATCAATGTTGATTTACTCTGTAGCCCAAAGATCAAGTCCTTCACAGAAAAGGTTGATTCTAATTCTTGTGCTGTAGAAATGATATAATCTGACTTCTGTCCCTAAGGGTAGTTGTGTGCGTTTGTGTGCGCGCATGAGCGTGCACACACACACACACACACACACACACACACAATATTCACACTTGAGTCCCACATGAAGCAGAAAGGAGAGATAACAACAACTTTTCAGATTGCTTTCTTGTAAGTTGTGATTTTAAAAATAGCCATGGAAAGAGAGCTAGTTTTTTAACTATTTTTTTCTGTTCTCTTTCAAGGCAGGGACAATACACAAACCAGTTGCTACTAGATAAGATTACTGATAATAATTTCTATGTGTTTGATGACCTGAAGTGTTTTGTATCCCTGTTGAAAATGATAACTGATAGACATATGAAAGTTCATTTTCTTTTTGGTCCCTGAATTATTAAGTGTGTGAGTATGCATTTGAACCAAATACTTAAGAGAGCATATGTCTTTGCTGGGATTATGTGTCTAAGAGAAAGAAGATATAAGAAGGATACCGGAAATTAAATAGACCATCCTCACTGCTTTGTTCATTGTATAGTGTGTGTGTGTGTTTGCACTACAGTAGGTGTGCATACTACAGCATACTTGTGGAAGTCCAAGGAATTTTCAGGAATCTGTTCTCCCCTTCCACATTGCTCCTAAGGCAACATCCCTTTTTTTACTTCTGATTCTGAGCTGAGAAACCAGCTTCTTGCTGACTCTCTTTTCTCCACTTCCCATCTCATAATAGGAGCACTGGGCTGGGCTTGTAAAGGGAAGGCACAGCATCTGGTTCTTTGTTTTCAAACCAGGAATTCAGGGTAGAACTAACATCCAGGCTTGCAGAGCAAGCACCTTCACCTGCTGATCGTCTTATGTTCTGCACACTTTTTGGCACTGTAAAATAGTGGTCACTCCAAAAATAGTGCTAGATGTGAATGAGAATGAATTCTGTTAATAGATGATAATCTAGCCCTTTTCATATTTGATTTACTGACTGATAGTAAAATATGGATCATTTTTGAGACATTTTTATTGCAGTTAATATTCTGTTATTTTTAGGTTGAAATTCCACAAGGTTGCTATAAATTTTCTTTTCCATGGAAAATGGTATGCTCTTTATATTTTGACAAAGAAAATTAAAAGAAAAAGGAACAAAATATGATTTATATGAGTTACATTTTCAATAACATAAAGTTTACAGGTTTCTTTGCTATATCTGTATAGAAGAATTCTGAATAAACTTCATGACTTAGGAGAATTAGTGGTTTTTTTTGATATTTTACTTATATCTAATTCTTCACATTTGTGTTAAAACTTACATGATAATTATATTTGTTGATATTAATATACTACTATTATTAAATGAAAGCTACCTAAGAGTCATATGTTAGCAATTAGCTTCAGTTATAACTGCATACAATCCATAATGTATCATTGTAATATTATTGATTTATTTAAATGCTAAACAGGTAATAGGAAGCATCAAGCTTTTACTGTGGAAATGTTGAATCTATAATAACTTATTAATAATTCAGAACTTATTTTGTATTATCTAATATCACTTTCACATAAGCATATGGATAGTAACTAATCATCTTATATTTTAGTTTGCAATAGATGTTGCAACTAATGTGATTTATTATTGTTTTATTCAACAGCCCTGCATTCAATGTTGAAAGTCAAGATTATTGAGAGAAGTGTCTGAAAACAAGATTTACCATTCATCCAAACTCTTAAAAATCAATTTTATAAGTTTTACTTATGTATATGAATCTGAATATGTAAACAAATATTTCTTATATTTACAAAGCTTGATTCATGGATGTTTCTAATTTGTTTTATAAATAGTAAGAGATTTATTGTATTTCTATTATTCAATAGCCTATGCTGAAAACTTATTAAGTATTACAATGTCAGTTTCTAAGATCAGCTTTCTAATATATTGAAATAGACTTTTCACCAAAATAGTGACAAAGATACTCATGTTATAAGGTGTTGGGAATTTGTAAATTGGTATAATATAGTGATTTCCAACTTACTCTATCAAAGAGTCCTGCTTTTGTCCCCAGGAGTGTCATGTATGACCACACTTCCATCAAACACTATTTCAGAACATGTTTTACTATGCAGATATATGCTGCATTTTTTAATAATGTAAAAGATATGTTGCATTTGTTTTAATTTGTAAGATTTATTCCTGTTTTAACTTACTCACTTAAGGCACTTGATTGGTCTAATAAAAAAGCTGAACAGCCAATGGGGAATTAGGAGGTACAGGTGGGATTTCCAGGTAGTGATAGTAAGTAGTGGGAGGAATTTAGCAGGACAGTGACAGAGGAAGAGAGAGGGAGAGGGGTAGATACCAGAGGCCAGAAAGACAGACAGACATGGGAGAAGCAGAGAAGTAGTACATACAAAATGAACAAAAGGTACCAGCCTCAGAGCAAAAACATCGATGAATAAAAATAGGTTAAACTAAGTTAAAAGAGCTAATGGAACAAGCCTAAGCTAAGGCCGATCATTCATAATAATAAATCTCCATGTTTCTATTTGGCAGCTGGTTGGTGACCCAAAGAAAATTTCAGACACAAAACATAACATGGGAAATGCCGATCCAAGATATTGGCCAGATTTGTCAAAGAGTGAATTTTCTCAGTTAACTTCATTTTAGACTCACTTCTTTGTTTCAGCTGCTCCAAAATGTAACCAAACATTAATGGATAAGCTGCTGCTTTTACTTTGACTGGAAACGTACATATAGGAAATAATTTCATGGACATTTTATCTGTTAGTATTAATTCAGCATGCTGCCTATCATATGTAAGCAAGAACAGTTAATAAAAGTATGTTAGCTGAATCCATAAGTAGGTAGCACTGTTTATTGTTGTGATAAATATAGGGATAATATTGGAGATGAGGAGTAGGGAACTTGTTATTATTGTTCCATTCAAGACTAACACAGTTGAAATGTATGTACAGATTTTAATCTGTGCTACAACCCTTTGCCATTTTTACCTCTTACAGCATCAATTGATTAAATAGTTGACTCAAAACTATATGCATAGCACGATAAGTTCTTACTCATATCATAGCTGACTACATTAACACTACCTTAATTTCTGTTTAATTATTAGATATATTAATGGACAAAAGCATAGTATGTATAAACATATATATAATATTTTCTATATAATTTTACCTTTAAACTAAGTTTTTGTTCATTGCTAATTTCACATGCATGTTGTGTATTTTGATTATATTAGGCCGCCTTGGTTTCCTCCTCTCAGTACCAATCTGTTATCTCTGGAACCCTTCTTTCCATCATTACCCCTCTGAGTTTTGCGTCTTTAATTTTTTTATAATAACTCGGAGGGTTTAATTAGGGTTGCTCACATGTCATTGGATGTGGGGATTATTTATTGGATCACACACCTTACTCAGCGATACACACCTGGAAGAACTTATTCCCTCTCCCACAGCAGTTCTAACCATCAATAGTTCCTCAGCTAGGAGTGGGACCCTCATGAGTTCTCACATACCCATGCTCAACTGTATATAGGCTAGATCGCATACAGACTATCGTCTTGTATTTTGTTCCAGACTTATTCACTCACTAGCAATCACTTTGATTCATCTTTACTTTGGTATATAGTGATAATATTCATTAATTTTCACTCTTAAATCCCTTTATATGAAATATCATTACTTTTTTATTCTCCTGAAATTCAAAACAATTTAAATCATGGACAACAAAGTGTTTACTAAAGTAAAATTGATATTAATTTTTAAATGTTCAAATGTATGCTTGAGAGACTATCTCTTTGCCTTCCTGTGTCTCTACATCTCACAATTTTCTATATTCCTTACTATGTTGCAATCTGTTTATTTTCTTTAGCTTTGGCTTAAAAAGGAACTGTTGTTCCTACAGTTGTTTCTGTATGGAAGATACGGTTACTTTAAAACTTTTCCTGGTCTTGTATAGCCATGTGAGTTAATAGTGCTGTTGTTATACAAGTATATTTCATTATTCATATTAATTATTTCATATTTGATGTTTCCACTCCTGAGAACATTGGTGTTAATAATTTTTACTTGACTTTTGATGTGGCTTTCACACTTGGTGAATTTGTTGATTTTGTAAGTGTATTCAGGAGTGAGCTTTTATAAAAAGCTATAGCCTCATACTTACATCGTGACTGGATGTACAAAATGAAAATTCCTTTGTGCTTTCTTTCAGCAAAACTCAGGTGTTGTCAACAACCTTTCCCTGCCCCAACTCAGGCACTAAATACTGTCATACTTGCCTGCTTTCAAAGAAACTTGCCATGCCAACCTGAAGGTCCCTTGGGAATTCCATATCACTTTCCAAAACTTTTTCCACCCTCAGTTTGACGATTTCCCTTGGGTTCAACTATTTTCCATGATCCTTTAACATAAGATTGTCTATGGGATCTAATTGTCTTTTGTGCATTGATCAACTCTATCAGTTAATGTTTCTCAATCTTCAGTCTCTAATATTGTTGTTAACTCGAAGTTCATTGTTCATAGTGCTTGGAATTTTGACAGAATTGCTTCCTGTACCTGTCATTGTCCCCTGACATCAGCCATGGCTCACATGTGGGTTGTGCTCCCCAGATTCATATTATCTCTTTATATTGCTATTGCAGCTGGGGGAGTAGCTAAGTGGTAGAGTCCTTGCCTAGTGTACACAGGGCTTTGTGCTTAATTCTTCTGTAACCATACAAAGTGATCATCTGTGGTTGATTCTACATTTTTTGGAATGTCTCATCTAGAAAGCTGCCCATTTTTGTAATCACTTGCTCCAATAGTTTTGCAAGAAAGAATTGTGTCACTGATTTGTTAAAGCCAAGACCAATTTATGACAGGCTATACAATCATGTCGTGATTATATTAAATTCCATGTTGCTGGTTGGTAAAAACAAAATAAAAAACCCATTATTTTACTGTATATCTTAAAAACTACACAGTAAAGAATATCACATCTACTAATCACATGAAGTATCTATTACTATTGAGCAGAAAGCCTGGATTCTCCTTAATAAATACTTTTTAACAGAAAAAAAGGAAACACACTGTTACAGGAGGCCAGGGTATCTCTGTGGACTATGGTGACCAGATCATCTGGAGAGAAACATAACTCTTTTTGAGCCAGACACAGTGGGGAAAGTATTGCTCTTTAGACTATCAAGTCTGGTATGCCATGCCACATGCACTGCAAACATGGTGCAGATTTAATATTTTTAGGAAAACCTTTAAATAAATTAATGAAAACTAACAGCTTGAACAGGATAGCTACTGGTTCATATTTTCTACTTTACACTTAGTCAAAACTTAGTTGAAATAGCTGTAAGTAGCCTGACATATTTTCTGGTAACATATCTTCCTCCTAACTGTGAAGGTCACTTCAAAACAAAAGATAGAATTTCAGCTTGAATAGGATGAGAGCTAGGTATCAGCAGTTGTTTAGAATAATTATTTATGGGTTTAGATTCTGAAGTTCCATTCTGTCCATTTTTGTTGATGAGTTGTAATAATGAGTAGTTAACCATTTATATCATCATGGACTTATTAAGATTAAGTTAATGTGTTAGTACAGTCAGATTTAGTCTTAGATATTCTGTGCAAGTAATACAAATCATCATTGTGAATATGCCAATTTTGTTTCTATTTAAGCTGCATTCCCAAGTTTCTTATTCTCTTTACCTTGACTCATGGTTCATCTCTGTGCTAGTGCCATCTGCTGCAAGAAGCCACTTTGATGAGAGTTGACAGACTCATCAATCTATGGGTATATCAATAATTCTTAGGGGTTGTTTTAATACCATAAATATTTATCAAAAAATCAGTAGGGTTTCCCCTAGGCCCTATGGCCTGTCTAGTCATAGATTATTTGTTGTGAAAATGGTGCTATATAAAGAAAATTAGAAAATAGTTGGTTATTCCCATTATATTCATGCATCTATTGCATTCCTGGGGCGGTCTTGCCAGGTTGGTCATTTTGGTAGCTCTCAGGATTCACAACTGGTAAAATTGTGATTGCAATTTTTTCCTTCTTGGGTGCATTCATAGCCTCATCTAGCACTAGCAATAGGGATGAAACTTCCAGTAATGTGATTTTTTTTCATGTTCTATGACTCAAGTATGTGGTGTCTTCATCAATAGGCCCTTACCATCAAGTTTGGGAGGGTAATCAAGAGAGCTCGAAACAGCCTGTAAAGTTTGGGGTCTTTGAGACTTCAATGTCCAAAACTCCCAAACAGGTATCCTGTTTCTAACACCATACTTTTATTTGTTATCCAATTGTGTCTGGTAGGGGAATTGTTACTCAATTATAGAGCAACTCCATTCTTTTTATATATGTGTGTATGCATGCATTTTAGAAAGTTTACACAGTAAAAAGATTTCCTATGACTTTCTTGAAATGTCATCATTGGTAGTTATCCCTCTCTGCACTCCCCTACTCATCATTAATCATCTCTGTACCATAATTCCTCTTTATCTCTTAATATCAATGCAGTCTCTTTCTCCTCTTTTGAAATACCCCCATGGCTTCTTATTAATATTCTGGACTCTGTGAGTATGCCAAGTGAAGCATAAATATCTAAAAATAAAAAGCTAACATCCACAAATGAGAGAAAGCATACTTTTTCTCCTTTCTGAGCCTGGCTTACCTCCTTCAGAATGATTTCTTCCAGATGCATCCATTTACCTATGATTTCATATTTTCTTAATACTCAAAAAATAACCCACTGTGTAAATATACCATATTATCATTATTGTCATCAGTTGATGGTCGTTTAGACTGCTTTCCTTACTTAGCTACTGTGAATAGAGCAGCAATGAATGTAGATGAGCAGGTGTCTCTTTGGCAGGATATAGAGGTTTTGGGTATATGGTCTTGAATGTCATAGCTAGATCATGTGGTAGATTTCTTTCTAGATGTTTGAGCCACCTCTACATGAATTTTCATAGTAGAAGCAACATAGGGTCTCATTTACCCTAGGCTTGCCTCAAACTTCCTAGGAAACCAAAACTTAAAATTCAACCTCCTAACTGCTGGAATTACAAGTACATGCCATCGAATCTAAGTAAAGAGTTACTTTTACTGGTTATTTCTTACATTGTTTTCTACTATAATACCTTTATTATTTGTTAGACAATACCTTTCTATTGACATTAAATATATCTTCTTCAGAGTAAACATTGCAATTAAATATTTTATTACTTTGAACTTATTGGGTAATGTAAGACAAATACTTTGAATTCAGAGTGATACCGCTTTCTAAAAACATTAATTATGAAATTAATAAGCTAACCAGTGTGATCACAAAATTTAAATATGTAACTATAAACATAATTGGGAGAACATTCTTGAATCTCATTATAATTCATGTCTATAATTTTGTAAGAATAATTTGTTGTCATGGATTGTGTTTTTCATTCTTTTATCCAGTATCTGAAGAATGTAGCAATATTTCTCTAGAATAATATTTTTGCTGATAGTGGATAAAACGAAGAAAAGAATTGTCTTTAGACCACAGCATAAAGTATCTATGTTTAGGTACAGTGTGTTTAATGGGACAGTATCCTTAATAATCATTGTTTGCTCAGTGTTTCACAGGTAAGTGATTACACTAGCGTTTTCTATTCAATTTCCATACAACCATTCATATTGTGTGCATTAGTCTAATTTATATTTCTACAACCACAAGATGATGTGACTAGAAATTATATGCTGTTTTATGTCAACAACTGTCTCATAGACATTGAATTATTACTTAATTTATTGATTATCAAATACCTCAATTTATTATTTATTTTTTGTCTAAATGTTCCTTATCATTTGTTAAATCTCAGTATTATGAGATAATATACTTTTAATTTTCAACATTCATTCTTTATTTTTACCTTCACTAGCACTTGCTATAGGCAAAGTTGCTCTCTGAGCATGTATGTTTAAAGAATAACCTATTAACCTGAGATAGAGAATGTACATTGGCACAATATAGTTGGTATGAGAGAAGATTTTATGTTCAGCCAAAACCTATAATCTGAAGAATGATGGCAGTAATATACAGCTGCATAGTACTTTGTCAGTACGAAAGACAAGGAGGAAACTTGCTAAGCAATAACTCCTCTATAAACTAGTCCCAAATACATTGGAATTCATAAGTAACAGAGTTTTTCTGACTTTTGGCCAAATTATGAACCAAAGAAAAAGGTAGCCAAAACCTTTTATCTGAGTTACTATAGCAGTTACTATCCTACTAACTAAACTCTTCAATGCCCAGAGTCTTTAATCAGTGTACACTGGGATCTTCTCTGTCTTCTGTTAGTAAGCCTTCCTCTCTCTCCCACATGAGTGTGTCACCCAAGATCAAGTGGATCATCTCTGTTTGGGTCCACTTGTGAAATCTTTGTTATTTCTACAGTGTATGCATATTATACCTTAACATATTTTTCTAACTGTTTGAGAATTTCATATAAATCCTTTTCTCCATTTTCTTTATTTATCCACCATCATTTTTCCTCCAAACTTTACTTATTCTTTGCTGTGGGATAATGGTCTTGTACACTGTAAACATTTGCCACTCATACTGCTTTAATAAAACACTGAGTGGACAGTAGCCAGGCAGAAATTATACATGCGGTGACCAGACCAGGAGAATTCTGGAAGAGAAAAGTCAGAAATGTAGTCGTCAGTTAGACACAGAGGAAGCAAGATGAGAATGTCTTACTAACAAAAGGTACTAAGTCTTGTACCTAAACATAGATAAGAATTATGGGTTAAGTTGTAAGAGCTAGTTAGTAATAAGCCTGAGCAATAGGCCAAGTAGTTTATAAACACTATAAGACTCTGTGTGTTTATTTGGGACTGAATCACTGTGGGACCCGACAAGAAAGAAACTTCCATCTACAGTTCTCCACACAAACAAACAATACTGAATAACTCCCTGAGTTCACTTAGTGCTGTCTATATGTGCATGATTGTAGGACTTTCCTGGAGCATAAATAGCCTTTCAGGAGTGGAATCCTTAAAGAGAACCAACTCTCCTTCCCTCAGAAATAGCTCTTCTTCCAAGGGAAGGATTCTATGAGATCCACCGTCCATTCTAGATTTTGATTGGCTTAACCTTATTTAAGTTTAATGCATACACTCACTGCTCCTGTGAGTCTATGTGTGTAGGATATCTGTCATTTTCAGAAAGCAATGTTTTGGCCTGGAAATATTCACTACTTATAGCTCTTATAATCTTTATAGTTCCTCTTCAGCTATGATATATGAATCTTGCAAGAAGAATATATGACATAGATGTACCACCTAGGGTGGGGAATTCATAGTCTCTTATTCTCTTCATCTGTATTATCTTTCATCTATTGCAAAATAAAGTTTGTCTAATGAGGTTTGAGAGCAGAAATCTTTGACATAAGGTGAGAAGTGAGGGGGCATTCAATAGTATATCATTGAGCAAAGTTGCAATAGGCTTTTTCATAATTCTATGTCCTAGCCAATCATAAGGTTTTGGTTAAGGGTCCATATAAAAGTTCTTCCTTTAGTACTACTTATTCTGATCTTTTTGGTTTAAGTGAATATTTTCTGCACTTAGACTCTCTTTTCATTTTAAAATTTATTATTTATTATTTTTATTATTTTCTTTTATAATTTTTACTACATTTGCATAAAATTATAATTATAGTTTTATTCTCTATTTTTGGTGCCCGTCTTAATATTTATATCTTTATGATAAAATACCATTACCAAAACAAATCTGGAGAAAAAGGCTAATCTAGTTGGATAATTTTCCCAATTAAGACTCCCTCTTGCAAAATTACTTTAGCTTATGTCAAATTGTCATAAAATTTGCCAGATCCATGACTTTCACTTATGAAGAGTCAAATGTATTCTGTTTGTTCATAGTAATAAGTATTTTATTTTTATTTATATTTTCATTATTTCAGATTTTATTTCTTCCACTTGAAAATAGCTGTGCTCCATCATTTTTTTTAGGGCACACTAACTTCTTGCTCTTATATCTTTTATATTATCAACTAACTCCTGCAGGAAAAGTATAAAAAGTAGTGTATATATTTTTATATTTTCACTAATCAAACATTGACATCTTCCAAAACACACTAGTGATTTTGGTACTTATCGGCAGGCAATCAAGATAAATGATGAGTTACTTTGCATTCCTAGTTTGTGAGGAACTACTATTAGAAATTATTTTGAAATTCTACTGACTATATTTCTGGATACAAAAAATGTGTGTGTGTGTGTGTGTGTGTGTGTATTATGTTGAAATGAAGTACAATACTAAATTTTAAGTAAATATAACTATCTTGAATTTCTAAATTAAATGCTTTTGTTGTTATTTAATTAATATTAAATAAAATTCTGGAGCTTCAGGAAATTAATGATATATAAATGTCAGTTATAATAAAGTAGTAAACTGCCTTTATTTCGCTAGTTTTTTTTCCAAAGGGGGTGTTTACTTGTTTCCTTCTTGTAAGAACTTGCAGAAGTTCAAGAAAAAAAGAACAACGTGGAAGAAGTTTCACAGAGTTTTCCATCAGATCAGTGAATTTATGTAAACTTACAAACTTAAAATGTTTAGGATCAAACTTTGACTCTTAATGTGTATATTAATGATAGAAAGTATAAAAGGCCATAAGTACTGATACAATTGTGTTTCGTATGTTTCATGACTAGATCTTTGCAGAAAGAAATGTGATGCAATGTGTACATGGATGAAGAAATTTGACTGTTAGGGCAGGTTCAGTGATAGACCAAACCTTTCCAGTATAAGAGAGACCTTGCTTTTTATAATAGATGCATTGTGTTTGCATGCACCATGGGCTTGTTTATGAAATTATGTGTTTGGAAATGTATAGGGAATAGGAGCATTTTTTTTCTCCTTCTTGTTACCGGAAAAGGTTATTTGCAAATTCTCTTCTGGAGTTTTGAAATTCATGATTTAGAAAGATATTTTGAGTTTTATACTTAGCATATGTGTGTGTGTGTGTGTGTGTGTGTGTGTGTGTGTGTGTGTGTGCACATCCTAAATTAACAAGGAACTTTACACTACTATTGGCTAACCTTTTTGACTTTCTTAAGTAGTAATTAAGTTAACCATATAAAATCATACATACGATTGCACACAGTATGTAAACATGTTATAACATAGCAAATTAACATGGTTAAAGAGATAATTTGTTAAATTAAGGAACGTTGATCCTGAGATAGAGAAAGAAACCATTTCTTCAACTTTTGAAGTGCTACAAAAGATTAATTGGCACTTTTAAAGGAAAATTTTAATAATTATTTCTTTATTGCCACAGAGAAAAGCTACAAGAATTTTCTTATAGACTTTTATAGACCAGGTCTTTCTTTCTCTTTTTCAACAAATTGATTCTTAAAGTAGGTTAATATAGGTAAATACAATGATATTTAATAAATTATTAAATTTTATTAGTTTGTACTTTCTCTCCAATGGGTCATACATTCATTAAAAAAAATTCTAGAGCCCAATAGCAATAGACCCACGTTTTATATTTTGACAATCAGTATACTATAACTTATTGATAATTTGTGTTATAGATTGTCTGGTATTAAACTTAATGAAATAAAAAAGGATTTTTTGCTCTGACTGAGAAATACTATCATAAATTATATAAGTCTTTAGATATAGGTAAAGATTAAATTTCTTATTGTCTGTTGTAATTTTATTTCAAATAGTACATTTATAATTCCTGGAACAATAGTTACTTGTAGAAAATATCTTCTTCTGCATATATTTGTATTTGCATTTAATGTATGTGTATGTGTGTGCATATCTTCCTGTGTGTGAATTTGAGCACACACGTATTTTCTGAGGACAACTTTGGGAGCCTGTCCTCTCCTTCTACATGGAGCCCGGACTTCATTGCTGTTCACAAGTGCACAAGAATTACAGATAGGATCATTGTACCAGTTATATGTGGGTTCTAGAGATGTGAACTCAAGTTCAATATCATTGGCCACCAGAGAAATGCAAATTAAAGTCATTAGGAAATTCTGTCTCATACCAGTCAGAATAATAACCATCAAGAAAACAAATGACAACAAATGTTGCCAGGGTATAGGGAAAGAGGAATGGACAGGGTCTCTCACTGAATGGAAAGTTTTTTAAACCTTATATTCAAATATTATCAGGATCAGCTTACCTCTACCTCCGGGTTTACAGGCACATGCGATTATGCAGGGTGCTGGTAATTTAAACTCAGGTTATCTTGCTACACAGCAAGTGTTCTTACCATTGAGCTATCTCTCCTGCCATAACTTCAAGAGAGCAGCTCGGTACTTGCTCTGACTCTCCGAGCTAGCAGATTTTCACAAACCCCCTGCATACACAAAAAGTGTCTGTGTTAAATATAGAATAGACATGTGGAGGAGGCATGGACAAGTGAAATCTTTGTATTGGATTATATGTGTGGAAGTGTTCATCCCTTTCAAATATAGTTATTAAGTCTGAGAAAGCAGATAGTTTTGTTTTCTCAGCTAGGTGACTTACAGCATTCTTTTATCTATCAGTTGTTATCTTCACTTATAAGTGGTGATCTGGTGTAGCCTGGAAAACTGTGCTGGCTTTATTTTCTTCACCGTCCCTCAATATTAACTTCCTTATTTCAAGTAATTGCTCTTAGGCACATTTGAGGACAGATATTCCTGAGAAATGGCACATATGTGCATATGGTACATAAACTGCATAAGTAAATAATTTAGATAGATTATAGCTCTTATTCTCTTTCTTTGTGTAATTAAAGTCATCCTAAGCAAAACTTCTATTTTTATATAGAAACACTTACCTTATTTTCAAATCCTTTCAATTAGTTGCTCATTTACTTCAATAGTGTAGGGTTAAATAAAAGAAAACAAAATTAAGAAACAGTGCTTTCCTTATGGATTCCTATCTAATGTCATCCAGGAAGAGCATCCCAAAAGTTTAGAAACAATCATTGAAGAAAGTGCTAATGGACTCATTGTTGGTCAACTTTAACTGGACCAAATCCATTGTGATCATTCCAAGTCTTTGAAATTCCTCAAGGGAAATGCTATCTCTAGAATAACCACAGGTATGAATTGTGGCACACCTGATTTTTGAATTGTGTTTTCAAGGTATTTTTGCCAGAAAATATGGGCAATAAGTAAGAAGAAAAAGTCTCACAAAGTGTATGACAGGAGAGCTGCCAGATTCCTGGTCCCTCTCTTTATGTTAAAAAAAATCTTATTTATTTTATTTTACATACCAATCCCAGTTCCCTCTCCCTCCTCTCCTCCTGCTTTCCCTACATTCCCCCTACACCACTCCCCATTTATTCCTCAGCGAGAGTGAGGCCTCCCACCTGGTGTCAACAAAGTCTGTCAAATCACTTGAGGCAGGACCAAGGACCTCCTCTCTGTATCTAGGCTGAGCAAGGTGTCCCTTCATAGTGAATGTGCTCCAAAAAGCCAATTCATGTACTAGTGATAAATAGTGGATCCACGGCCAGTGGCCTAAAGTCACTGAATATTGTAATTTGTAACACAGTGATAGATGGGTGAATTATAGCAGTCACAACAGAGAGTCAAGTGATTTCAAATACTCTAGAACTGAATATGTGTGCCGGTGCACAAAAAGCTAGTAAAGTGCATTGGGTCTATTAGAGGTGTGGTCAAGAACATTTGTAAGTTGTCTGCCATGGTGCTAGAATCTGAACTCCAGTCTTTATGACCTCTTCAACTAACACTCTAGTCCCCTTTAATATCAAATTTTTAGTTGCTTTCAACTGAATGTAATTGAAAATCAAGCCTAAATGGCACATATTCAGTTGAATGAAATATATAGTGTTATGTAGGGAAAAAAATCTTTTTGTTTGTACCTGGAATTTTTTCTATAATCACCCTTTTTTTAACACAATTATAATTCTATGTGAGGAAGTTTTCCCTTTGTCTTTTGATTTTTCCAAGATGTAAAATGCTGTTCCTAACTCTAGAGACTGTTCTTCATAAGAGTAATATCACAATTGCTCATTAGTATAATAATCTCATTTTAATTTCAACAAATCAACACAAGCCTCATAAACAAATATATGATTTATGAACAATTATTGAATATCAATGTAGCAAAATAACATCAAATATAATTCTGAACTACAAAGAAACAAACTTTCTTACAAATCAATAAAAAGAAGAGAACTAAGTGGTCACACTGGTGTAGAAAGATTCATGGAAATATATTTCCACACAGTAAAGACTCTGTTGCTTTGCCCAGTAATTATACTCCAAGGAAACAAACTCAAGAAAACAATCATAAAAATAAAATAGATAAACATGCATTTTAGAATACATAAAAGTTATAAAAGAATGTAAATGCTGAATTACACAGAGACAATGGAATGACTTGTTGTCTACAGATTCAAATTGTGCATTGATTTAAAGTGTTTACCAATAATATATGTAAATATTTTCTACACTCCTCTTTCATTGATCTCATTCATGTTGTTCCTTTATATTCAGGTTGTTTTACCCACTTAGCAGCATCTCAAAGTAGAGAGACTTTCTAATACTCTAGCTCTCAAATAAAAGTCTAGGACTT
Organism: Ondatra zibethicus; assembly: GCA_004026605.1. Lineage (NCBI taxonomy): Eukaryota > Metazoa > Chordata > Mammalia > Rodentia > Cricetidae > Ondatra > Ondatra zibethicus. The sequence continues at coordinate 33,801 of PVIU01017280.1, forward strand.
TAATTAAAGTTATTCAACTTGTTTCTCCATGAACTAGCCTACTATGTCAAGGAAGAGTGAAGGAAGAATCCCAGGAGCTCTTGACTGATCAATATCCCTGCATTGCCAGGCTTTTCTGTAATGGGGACGGAGAATCATGGAGGCTTAAATAGTAAGTAACTATAGTTTTCAAATAAAAGTTGTGCAATTAAGAGCGAAACAGTCACTTTGCACGTCTTAAATGAAGACAGAGCTATAAAAATATAAAAAGTACTCCTTTATCAGTTTCAAATAAATTAAGGCTTTATTTTACCAACAACCAAGCCAAAAAATGGCATTATTACCAATAGTTTATAACTAAGAATACTGAGTTTTACTGGGATGATGTAATTGATTTGCTCAAAGTTATTGTCATTAGTTTATGAAACTTGGTTATAAGAATACATTTTATTGTCTTTTGTTTTATGGTGCAGGTTCAATTTCTTCTACAAAAATAAAACTAAACCAACCCAAAGAGATCTCATGAGCCAGGCTTTGACTGTCTGCATTTCTCTCAGTCTTTATCTTCCAAGCTTCCATTTGGACTGTCCTGTTAATACTGAGTACTCAACTGTTTCCACAGTTCAAAGTTCCAACATTCTCTAAAATCAATTACAAAAATAAAAATAAATAAAAATAAGAAGTCCATTGAAATAAAAAAGCCACAGACCCCCCACCCAAACCTTAGTGGAACTTTGAACCACAGAGGAAGAACCAAGAGGACCACTTAAACATAAGCTGCAACCACACGGAAAGGACCAAGATAGGAACTCAAGCACAAGCTGTGACTGCACAGAGTGAGCCAAGAGAACAAACCAAGAGGGCAGATCAGGAGAGACCTCAGTGGCTCTCTGGGACACAGACAGTGACAGTATAGAGCAGACCAAGAAGAGTTCTGAAAGACACAGTCAGCCATGGAATGATTGGACCAACATGCAAAGACTCTGACAGCATGAACTGAAGGAAGAGATGTGTAGTCACCAAAGCAAGAATTCAGTCAACACCTAAAAAGCAACATGGTAACACCAGACACAGTGGTCATACAAAAGGACAATTTGATCATCCAAACACAGAAGAACCAGAAGAAAATGATTTTACACATAATTTTATGAGGATGATGAAGGCCTTTAAAGAGGAAATGAAAAATTCCCTTAAAGGGAATGGAGGAAAAGACAAAAAAAGACAAAAAAATATCAATAAATTGCTCAAATAAAACAAAGAAAAAGCAATCAAACAGGTGAAGCAAAGAGTTCAGTACTTGAAGACTAAATAGAGGCAATAAAGAAAACCCAAACTGAGGGAATTTTGGATATGGAAAATCTGGGTAAATGAATGGGAACTACAGAGGCAAGCATAACCAACAGAATAAAAGAGATAGAAGAGTGATTCTAAGGTGTTGACAATACTATAAAAGAGATAGATTCACTGATCAAAGAAAACATTAAATCCAACAAATTCTTAACACAAAACATCCAGGAAATCTGGTATACCATGAAAAGAGCAAACCTAAGAATAATAGTAATAGAAGAAGGAGAACTCCAGCTCAAAGAAACAGAAAATATATTCAACAAAATCATAGAAGAAAACTCTCCCAACCTAAGGAAGGTTATCCCTGTGAAAGTACAAGAAACTTACAGAACACCAAATAGAATGCCCTCCAAAAGAGTCCCCTCGCCATATATTAATCAAAAAAAAAAAACATACAGAATAAAGAAAGAATGTTAAGAGCTGCAAAGGAAAAAGGTCAAGTAACATATAAAGGCAGATCCATAAGAATTACACCCAACTTCTCAATGAATACCATAAAAGCCAGAAGGTACTTGGCAGATGAGTTGCAGACACTAAGAGATCACGGATGCAAGCACAGACCTCTATTCTCAGCAAAGCTTTAAATCATCATTGATAGAGAAAAAAGATATTTCATGACAAAACTGGATTTAAACAATACCTAGCCACAAACTAAGACCTACAGAAAGTACGAGCTGGAACTCTCCAATTCAAGGAAGCTAACTGCACACACTAAAAAATGGGCAAATGATAACCCTAAAGCAGCAAACCCCAAAGAAGGGAAACATACAAACACTACCATCGAAAAATAGCAAGAATTAACAATCATTGGTCATTAATATGTCTTAATATCATTGGATTCAATTCACCTATAAAATGACACAGGTTTACAGAATGGATATGAAAATAGGATCCATCCTTCTGCTGTAGAAAAGAAACAGACCTCAATCTCAAAGACAGACATTACCAAAGAGTAATAGGTTGGTAAAAGATATTCTAATCAAATGGACCTAAGAAACAAGCAGGTGTAGCTATCATAATGACTAACAAAATAGATGTCAAACTAAAATCAATCAGAAGAGATGGAAAAGGATATTTTATTCTCGTAACAGGAAAAATCCATCAAGGTAAAATCTCAATCCTGAACATCTATGCTACAAATACAAGAGCACCCACATATGTAAAAGAAACACTACTAAAGCTTGAATAGCCCATCAAACCCCACACACCAATAGTAGGAGACTTTAATACCCTACTCTCCACAATGGACAGGCCAACCAGATAAAAACTTAACAGAGAAATAAGAGAATTAACACATGTCATGACCCAAATGGACCTAACAGACATCTACAGAACACTCTACCCAAACACAAAAGACTATATATTATTCTCAACACCTTATGGAACCTTCTCTAAAATTGACCACTTACTCAGTAACAAAGCAATCCTCAAATTCCAAAAATTTGGAATAACTCCCTGCATCTTATCAGATCACCACGGTTTAAAGTTAGAGTTTAACAACAACACTAATTTCAGAAAGCCTACAAACTTATGGAAATTTAACAGTTCTTAAATGAACCACTCCTAGTTGAAAGAAGAAATAAAGAAAGAAAGTAAACACTTCCTAGAATTCAAAGAAAATGACAGCACGACGTACCCAAACTTATGTGACACTATGAAAGCAGTGTTAAGAGGAAAGTTCATAGTACTAAGTGCCTAAAAGAAAGTGGAGAAAGCTCACACTAGTGACTTAACAGCACACCTTAAAGCTCTAGAACAAAACGAAGCTGACTCACTCAGGTGGAGTAGATGACAGGAAATCATTAAATTGAAAATGGAAATCAATAAAATACAAACAAAGAAAACAATACAAAGAATCAATGAAACAAAGAGCTCGTTGAGAAAATCAAAAAGATAGATAAACCCTTATTGAAACTAATCAAAATGTAGAGAAAGAACATACAAATTAATAAAACCAGAAACGAAAAGGTGGACATAACAACAGACATTATGGAAATCCAGAGAATCATTAGGTAATACTACAAAAACCTATACTCCACAAGATTGGAAAATTTAAAAGAAATAGACAATTTTCTGAATAGATACTACCTACTAAAATTAAATCAAGACCAGGTGATCAGTTTAAATAGACCTATAAACTACAAAGAAATAAAAGCAGTCATCAAAAGTCTCCCAATCAAAATAAGGCCATTTGATTTCATTGCAGAATTGTACCAGAACTTCAAAAAAGAGTTAATACCTATACACCTCAAAGTATGCCACAAAATAGTAACAGAAGGAACATTCCCAAACTCTTTTAAATGAGGCTGCAATTACCCTCATACCAAAACCACATGAAGACTCATCCAAGAAAGAGTTACAGACAAATATTACTTATAAACATAGATGCAAAAATATTCAATAAAATACTGACAAACTAAATCCAAGAACACATTTAAAAATTCATCCACCATGATCAATTCAGCTCCATCCCAGAGATACAAGGATGGTTCAACATACAAAAATCTGTCAATGTAACCTACCATATAAATAACTTGAAAGAAAAAAAATCATGTGATCATCTCATTAGATGCTGAAAAAGCATTTGACAAATTCCAATACCCCTTCATAATAAAGGTCTTGGAGAGATGAGATATAAAAGGAACTTATCTAAACATAATAAAAGCAATATAGAACAAGCCAAAAGCCAACATCAAATTAAATAGAGAGAAATTCAAAGTGATTCCACTAAAATCAGGAACAAGACAAGGATGTCTACTCTCTTCATATCTATTCAACATAGTTCTTGAAGTTTTAGCTATAGAAATAAGACAATAAAAGAAAATCAAGGGGATACAAATTGGAAAGGAAGAAGTCGAACTTTCATTATTTGCAGATAATATGATAGCATATATAAGTGTCCCCCAAAACTCTACCAAAGAAATCCAACAGCTGATAAAACACCTTCAGTAATGTGTCAGGATACAAGATCCACTAAAATAAAAATCAGTAGTCCCCCTATATGCAAATGATAAAGAAGTTGAGAAAGAAATTTGAGAATTATCACCCTTAACAATAGTCACAAATAACATAAAATATCTTGGGGTAACACTAACCAAAGAAGTGAAAGTCCCCTTTGACTGGCACATTAAGTCTTTAAAGAAAGAAGAAGATAACAGAAAATGGAATGATCTCCCATGCTCTTGGATAGGTAGACTCAACATAAAAAAAATGGGAATCCTTGCAAAAACAAACTATAGATTCAATGCAATCCCCATGAAAATCCCAACACAATTCTTCACAGAACTTGAAAAAACAATAATCAACTTCATATGGAAAAACAAATAAACAAAAATACCCAAAACAATCCTGCACAGTAAAGGAATTTCTGGAGGTATCACCATCCTTCACACCAAGCTTTATTTTAGAGCTTCAGTAATGAAAGTAGCTTGGTATTGGCATATAAACAGACAGGTTGACAAATAGATTTGAATCAAAGACCTGGATATAAATCCACACACCTATGAACACCTGATTTTTGACGAGAAGCTAAAAGTATATAATGGAAAAAGAAAGGATTGGTGCGCTCCCATTAGTTCAGGCACACTGTCTCAGTAGGTGGACCAGCCCCTCACAGTCCTAACTTCCTTACTCATCTTCTCCCACCTTCTGCTCTTCAACGGCACCTTGGGAGCTCAATCCATTGCTCTGATGTGAATGTTGGTCTCTGTCTCTATCTCCATCCATCGGATGAAATTTCTATAATGGTGATGAAGATATTCATCAATGTGACTCTGGGACAAGGCTAGTTCCGGACCGAATATCTAGCTAGGGACATGCCCGTGGACACCTGGGATCCCCTCCAGGGCCAAGTATCTTGCCAACCCTAAAATGACTCCCTTAATGTAGATATCTTATTCCCTTCTCCAATGTCCACCTTTCCTCCATCTCCACCCTCCCACTCCCCCAAGCTCTCCCCAAACCTTCTCCCTTCTCCTTCCCCCTCTCCCCTTCCCCTACTCCCCTACCCCCCACCTCTATCCCTGCCACCGGGCTTCCAACTTTTGCCTGATGATCTTGTTTGCTTCCAACTTCCAGGAGGATCTGTATATGCTTTCTTGGGGTTCACCTTGCTATTCTGCTTCTCTGGGCTTGTGAGCTAAGTGCTTAGTGTCCTTTATTTTATAGCTAGGGTCCACTAATGAGTGAGTACATACCATAATCATCTTTCTGGGTTTGGGTTACCTCACTCAGGATGGCGTTTTCTATTTCCATCCATTTGCATGCAAAATTCAAGATGTCATTGTTTTTTACCGCTGAGTAGTATTCTAAAGAGTATATAATCCACACTTTCTTGATCCATTCTTCCATTGAGGGGCACCTAGGTTGTTTCCAGGTTCTGGCTATTACAAACAATGATGCTATGAACATAGTTGCACAAATGCTTTTGTAGTATGATTGGACTTCTCTTGGGTATATTCCCAAGAGTGGTATTGCGTATCCTAGGTAAGTTGATTCCCAATTTCCTGAGAAATCACCACACTGATTTCCAAAGAGGTTGCACAAGTTTGCATTCCCACCAGCAATGGATGAGAGTTCCCCTTACTCCACATCCTCTCCAGCATAGGCAATCGTTGGTGTTTTTGATTTTGGCCATTCTGACAGGTGTAAGATGGTATCTCAAAGTTGTTTTGATTTGCATTTCCCTGATCGCTAAGGAAGTTGAACATGACCTTAAGTATCTTTTGGCCATTAGAACTTCTTCTGTTGAGAATTCTCTATTCAGATCCTTACCCCATTTTTTAGTTGGGGTATTTAGAATTTTAATGTCTAGTTTCTTGAGTTATTTGTATATTTTGGAGATCAGACCTTTGTCTGATGTGGGGTCAGTGAAGATCTTCTCCCATTCAGTAGGATGCCTTTTTGTCTTAATGACTGTGTCTTTTGCTTTACAGAAGCTTCTCAGTTTCAGGAGGTCCCATTTGTTCATTGTTGCTCTTATTGTCTGTGCCCTTGGGTTTTTACACAAGAAGTGGTCTCTGGTGCCCACGTACTGCAGGATACTTCCCACTTTCTCTTCTATAAAGTTCAGTGTGGTTAGATTTATGTAGATCTCTATTTTTATGACAATACCAAGCTGTTTTCATTACTGCAGCTCTGTAATAGAGTTTGAAGTCAGGGATGGTAATGCCTCCGGCAATTCCTTTATTGTATAGGATTGTTTTGGCTATCCTGGGCTTTTTGTTTTTCCATCTAAAGTTAGTTATTGTTCTCTCAAGGTCTGTGAAGAATTTTGTTGGGATTTTGATGGGGATTGCATTGAATCTATAGATGGCCTTTGGTAGAATTGCCATTTTTACTATATTGATTCTTCCAATCCAGGAGCATGGGAGATCCTTCAATTTTCTGGTATCCTCTTTGATGTCTTTCTTCAAGGTCTTAAAGTTCTTGTCAAATAGATCTTTTACTTCCTTAGTTAGTGTTACCCCAAGATACTTTATACTATCTGTGGCTATTGTGAAAGGTGATGTTTCCCTGATTTCCCTCTCTGTTTCTTTATCCTTTGTGTATAGGAGGGCTACTGATTTTTTTGAGTTGATTTTGTATCCTGCCACTTCACTGAAGGTATTTATCAGCTGTAGAAGTTCTTTGGTAGAGTTTTTGGGGTCACTTATGTACACTATCATATCATCTGCATATAATGAAAGTTTGGCTTCTTCCTTTCCAATTTGAATCCCCATGCTCCTTATTTTGTCTTATACCTATTGCTAGGACTTCAAGCACTATATTAAAGAGGTATGGCGACAGTGGACAGCCTTGCCTTGTTCCTGATTTTAGTGGAATCGCTCTGAGCTTCTCTCCGTTTAATTTGATGTTAGCTGTCGGCTTGCTATATATTGCTTTTATTATACTTAGATATGAAACTTGTATCCCTAATCTCTCCAAGACCTTTATCATAAAGGGGTGTTGAATTTGTTCAAATGCTTTTTCAGCATCTAATGAAATGATTAGATGTTTTTTTTCTTTCAGTTTATTTATATGATGGATTACATTGATAGATTTTCATATGTTGAACCAGCCCTGCATCTCTGGGATGAAGCCTACTTGATCATAATGGATGATTTTTTTAATGTGTTTTTGGATTCTGTTTGCCAGTACTTTATTGAGAATTTTTGCATCAATGTTCATAAGTGAGATTGGTCTATAATTCTCTTTTTTGGTTGCGTCTCTGTGTGGTTTTGGTATCAGGGTAATTGTAGCTTGATAAAATGAGTTTGGCATTGACCCTTCTGTTTCTATTATGTGAAACACCTTAAGAAGTATAGGTATTAGCTCTTCTTGGAAGTTTAGTAGAATTCTGCATTAAAACCATCTGGTCCTGTGCTTTTTTTTGGTTGGGAGGTTTTTGATGACAGCTTCTATTTCCTCGCGACTTACAGGTCTATTTAATCTGTTCATCTGGTCTTGTTTTAATTTCAGTATGTGGTATTTATCTAAAAAACTGTCCATTTCTTGTACATTTTCCAATTTTGTGGCATACAGGCTTTCGTAGTAAGACCTAATGATTCTTTACATTTCCTCAGTGTCTGCTGTTATGTCCCCTTTTCATTTCTGATCTTGTTAATTTGAGTGTTCTCTCTCTGCCTTTTGATTAGTTTGGATAAGCGTTTGTCAATTTTGTTGATTTTCTCAAGGAACCAGCTCTTCGTTTCATTGATTCTTTGGATTGTTTTCTGTGTCTCTATTTTGTTGATTTCAGCCCTAGTTTGGTTATTTCCAGTCTTCTATTCCTCCTGGGTGAGTCTGCTTCTTTTTTTTCTAGAGCTTTCAGGTGTGCTGTTAAGTCACTAATGTGTGCTTTCTCTGTTTTCTTTATGTGGGCACTAAGTGCTATGAACTTTCCTCTTAGCACTGCTTTCATAGTGTCCCATAGGTTAGTGTATGTTGTTTCTTTATTTTCGTTGAATTCAAGGAAGACTTTAATTTCTTTCTTTATTTCTTCCTTGACCCAGGAGTGGTTCAGTAGTTGAGTGTTCAGTTTCCATGAATTTGTATTTTTTGGGGGGATGGAAATGTTGTTACATTCTAACTTCACTCCATGGTGATCCGACAAGACACAGGTGGTTACTCTAACTTTTTTGTATCTGTGGATGTTTGCTTTGTTACCAAGTATGTGATCAATTTTTGAGAAGGTTCCATGAGATGCTGAGAAGAAGGTATATTCTTTCCTGTTTGGGTGGAATGTTCTATAGATGTCTATTAAATCCATTTGATTCATTACATCTGTTAGTTCTCGTATTTCTTTGTTAAGTTTCTGTCTGGTTGACCTG
>PVIU01017281.1:0-42398 GCA_004026605.1 Ondatra zibethicus
TATCCCAAACTCCTTTCCACAGCTGGGTTACAGAGATTACTTTGTTTCTACAGTAGCATGCATAGAACCTTCTAGTACTATGAAATCAAGTCGGCAGGGATGAATTATCCAGTAGGATCCCAGTTGGATTTCTCTATGTTCTATGATTGATATGGGGTGTCTTTAGCAATAGGGCCTAACTGTAAAGTTCGACAGAATAACCAAGAGCAATGACTGTATTTGGAAGTCTTTGGGACCTTATTCATAAACAGCTCCAAAAGGGGTAACTCATTTTCTGTATTGGACTCTTTATTTTTGACATTTAGTATCTAAGAGGGTTATTGCTGTCCTATTATAGGGTACCTCCATTTTTAACTGTTTTTAGCTATTGTGTAGATAGACTTTAGGAAGGGACTACAACAGGAGGTTTCTACATAACTGTTTTGATGACTTTAGTAGTACTTATCCCTTCCATTTCCCCTGTTTTACTGTATACTCCCATACTTAAGTGTATCCTTTTCTGCTCCATAAATCCCTACAGTTTCCTTCAAAGCTTCTCCACAAAGGGCATTTGGTATTTCATGATTTCCATGATCATTCCAAATGAAACACTTAAATGTTAACATTCAAAGGTAGCATCCACAAGTGAGAGCAAATATATAGCATTTGCTTCTCTGGGACTGTATTACCTCACTCAGAATGATTGTTTCCAAATCCATCTACTTATCTGCAAACTTCAGTTTTTTAATAGCTCAGTATTATTCCATTGTGTAACTATACCACATTTTCATTAGTCATTCCACAGTTGACAGACATACAGTCTATTTCTATTTCTTGTCTAATATGAATATAGCAGCAAGGAATGCAGGTGAGCATGTGTTTCTGTAGTAGGAACTAGAGTCCTTTCAATCTATACACAAGACTAGCATAACTGGATTTGAGGTAGATCTATTTAAAACTTTCTGCGTTAAGCCCTATATGGGATATACCGGTTTGTACTCCCAGCTCTTACTAATCCACATAAGTTCATAACACCTTGCTGTTGTCTTCTTAGCCATTTGCCTGGGGTAAGAGGAGATCTTACAGCAGTTTTAATGTTTGTTTCTAAAATGGCTCAGGGTACTGAACATTTCGCAAATGTTTCCCAGCCTCTTTTATTTCCTCTTTTGAAAATCCTGTTTATTTTGTCCCCCCTTTAAAGCTAGGAAATTTAAATTTCAAGATCACAGTTAACAGCAAGTTAATATTAATATACTCTGTCTCTGCTAGACAAAGGCACACAGAGTTAGGGAGAAGCATGCCATCTCTGGGTTTGTCAAGCTCAGCACCATACATCATGAGAGACAATAGAAGATAGTCACCAAAAGAGAAGCAAGTCTCTTTCCAGGCATCCCTTGGAAGTGTGAAGAAGAGGTTCCTTCTGCAAATTAAAGAGAACACCTATTTAGTATAAAATACTAGGTGAAAAATCTCAATTTTCTTCATTCTATTCTACAGCTCTTTCTCTAAGCTGGTATAAACACAATGAAATTTTGGGATTACAAAAAAAAGAAAGAAAGAAAAAGAAAAAAGATAATGAAAAATCAAAGAATACGTTGGTGCCTACAGCACATAAGAAATCAAAGACATAAAGAGGTTTGATTTCTGGGAAATCCCTGCTGAAATTTAGTAGGCTGGAGGGGAAGCCTCTCTGACATTAATCAATGATTATTATAGACTGGTCCGTTATCCTCATTCATTTATCTATTTAAGAAAACAAAGATGAGAGTTATTATTCATAACTAGTTTTAAAATATCTGTGTAACAGGTACAGACAACATACCTAGGACCACATAATCAATCCAGTGAACAAGAAAAACAAAGAGGTGGCATGAGACTTTCCCTATCACTTACAACATCTGAATGTTAATTACCTTTGGCTTTTCTAAAATGGACTTGAAATATATGAATAGTCTCTATTAGCATTTGACCAAGAATATTTTACTACCAGATTACCCAGGGGAAGTTATAAATTAGAGCTCTATAATTTGGCAGCCAGTTAAAATCTGTTTATATTTTCTTTGCTTACTGATTTAGTGACTGGTCTGTATGACAGGAATCTTTAAAGCTGAGGGTTTTAATTTAAAACTAAATTCTAGGGCTGGAGAGATAGCTCAGTGGTGAGGAAGATCTGAAGCTATTCCAGGGATCATGAGATCCATTCCCAGCATCCATATCAGTAGCCTCACAAATGCCTCCAGCTCCTGGGGATCTGGCATCCACACACATGTGTAATAAATATGCACAGAAATGCACATATACCCACAAATGAAATCTTAAAAACAAATGAAGAATAAAATGTTGAGATGTACATGTCTTTTGAAGAGTTTCTTGTATTTGCTGTCTAGTATTAGCTTTCTGAAAGGTCAGAGGAAACTTAACAACTTCACAAACAGGGAAAAACCAGAGATGGTAGCTCACAGAGGTAATTCTCCCATTAAGGAGTCTCTGGCAGGAGGACCACCGTGAAAAAAACACATTATCACATCAAATTTCTAATCTTTACTTGAAAATGGGTTTTCTTTTTTAAGTGTTATCTTCTTAGCATGTAAAATATATTTGCATGCAGGATATATGTAAATTTTTACAGCACTAGCTTTACAATGAAGGAAGAGAAGCAGATATTTGTGCATTTTAATGTAAAGTATTCAGTAATTCCATAAATATTTTTTTAAAATGAACAATTCATAATTGATAGATACTCCAGCATTAATTAATTTCTTGCCAGGAAGGGAGATGCTTTAATGTAGGATAAAGAGATATTTCTATCTATGTTAATATATATGTATGTAATATGCATACATATATTAGCATGCACACATACGTGTGTAAAAAGCCTTCCCATTATAAATTTTTGTTTTCTCAAAAAATTATATTTTTATGTGAAAATACATTCTTAAGTTTCATTTTCAAATATATTTCAAATATATCCCTAGTTTCAGGGGACGATTCAGAGAAATTGTAAATAAAATTATTCTACATACAATAAGAAAAGACGAATTTGTTTGCATACTTGTTGAGTTCAGCATGCTACCCTATTTATTTTGTTTGTTTGTTTGTTTTGAAGCAGGGCCTCACTCTATAGCCCAAGTTGGTCTGGAATTCATGGGTTTTTCTCTTGTCTTGAACTTATGAAGTCTAAAATTCAGTGTATAAACCATCGTTTCTGTTTTCACTTTGTTTTTGAAATTGACAGTCTCTCTCTGTTCTTCCAATAAATAATGTACTTTCCCATTTCCCCATATGAACAATAGGTCTGAAACATAAGTAAAAATCTTTGAGGGAGACATGCAGACAACAACATTACTGCTTCTTAAATTGTTTCCTATTTGTTATGGATGACAAAAAAAATAAATTTAGGAAGGATAAGTTTACATTTAAGTAATTTTAGATGATTATTTTTCTAAAATGCATATACTCAGTTTAAATTTTATATGAAAGTCATGTCTCAGTGAGTAAATTGTTTATTTCTATAAAACTGAAGGCAGAAAAATAAGTTGGACATGGTAGCATAATCTGCAATCCAAAATATTGCAGAAGACACAAGAGGATTGTCTTTCCTAAGCCACTCTGGGATACACAATTATTATCAGGAAAGTCAGGACTGTATTGCAAGATGCTCTCTCAAAAACACCAAAGGGGGCCAACCTTGGTGGTACATGCCTTTAATCCCAGCACTCAGGAAGCAAAGGCAGGTGGAGCTCTGTGAGTTCGAGGCCAGCCTGGTCTAAAGTGCTAGTTCCAGGATAGCTAGGGCTGATACACAGAGAAATCCAGTCTCAAAAACAAAACAAAAGGGAGGGAAATAAAAGCAGATTTTAAAAATACCTTTCTTCCCTGAACTATTTCACAGAATTTCTTCATCTCGGATAAGTTATCACTTCTCTCCTAGTCTACTTCATCCTCTTTTCTCCCCCTTCCTTTTTTGAATAATCCAGGAGATAAAATAAGCAGATTCATATCTAGCACATGGGTGTGCATATGGTTGCCATTCAGAAGGATTGATGATGTCTACTAAATTTAGATGTTAGTAGAGAACGTATTATAGCTGTGATACTCAGTTAGTAGATAGATACTAGTAGTTGGATATATCAACCACTCTAGCTCTTGGTTGTCAGAATATGGAGAATCTGTCCTCAGTGTGACTTACTTTCTGAAAGTCAGTTCTCAGATGTAACATACATCTACCCTGGCTAATGTGACATCTTAGGATCATTACACTTTCGTCAAAGCTCTGCTCTATCTATCTATCTATCTATCTATCTATCTATCTATCTATCTATCTATCTATCTATCTATTTGCATTAATGTGAGCCATTATATTTCTAATTTCAAGAAATCTCCAGACAGGTGCTAGGTGAATCATTGCGCACACTGTACATATTCCTCTGATTTTCTAGATTTCACTTCTCTGTCTCATGTAATCTACTATAGTTACAGGCATAATGCTCTCACAGTTAAGTTTAGAATCACATATAATTTAAAAAAAAACAGACAGTTTTATTTTTCGATCTTAAGTATTCTACTATTTTGGTCATAATTTTTGCTTTTACTTTTGCCGCTGGTTCATAGTTGACATAAAATATAAAAAAGGGAGTACATGGCAGGGTACAACACTCGACAAAATCAGAACTCTATCAGCAAGCAAGATTAAGGTTTTGGCACAATGCTAGCCATATGTCATTAAATAATAATTTGCCTTTACATATTGATCTATTTGTGGATTTAATTAAGTCTTACTGGCCACTTCTGACTCAAGTTTCATGAAGTCTCTCAAATTACACTCCATCTGTGGATGTCTATAGCTCACTTAACATTTCAAGAGTGCCCCCGACCTTTATTTCAGACAGTGTCTCACTGTGTAGCCCTGGGCCTGCCTGGAATCGACATAGATCCACCTGCCTATGCTTCCCAAGTGCTGAGATTACAGGCATAACCCACCAAGCCTTTTGAAAGCCCTTTTGTTGTGATTAGAATTGGAGATAAATATCTCTTCATGCCTATCCAATATCCTAAGCAAAATTAATTAATTGCCAGATGTTTATTAAATTGAATAGGTTTATATCTAATTTTATTATCACTATTATTATGCAACAATGATTGAACAAATTCTCCTAACTAGCTTGAGCCATGTTTGTAGCTTTTGACTTATTAACTACAACTATTTTCAAATGCATAGACTTATTGAACATAGCTATATTCAAGTGTTATCTAATGGAGTTATCAATAATCTAAATGGAGTGCGATATAGTTAAGACATGGCTTTTTCATTTAAAAATATCACAAAGGCATTTACAACATGAAGAAAAGCTGATCAAGTACTTAATGAATACCTTTATGCCGGATGTTGAAACTGTAAAAGCCTCAAACAAAAACATGCAGATAAATTTACAAGCAAAAAGAAATAACAAGCTACAACAGCACACTACAACTTAAGTTCTTAAAGACTCAGCAAACCCTGCCTGAAAATTAAAAGCCATTTTGTAATGAATTAAATTGAAAGCAGAAGCTGAATACATGTTTTGCTTGTGTAATTTATATCACTTCTGGTGGCATGATAGGATGTGAGGTATGAATGGTTTCTCAAAGTGCTTAAGGGCAATGGGGGTGGATATGTGTATTACAGTGTATATTGGATTAAGATAATAGGATTTATTCATTAATACCTTGGTGTAACAGGTGTAACAACAAAGGTTAATTCATATATTGCAAAACTGTGTTGGAATAGACATTCTTATTAGGAACTAGAAAACAACAAGACTGCATGACTGATTTTCATCAGTTATGTGACTCTACTGGTCCCTTCTACCTCTTTATCTTCCTTAGTTTATTTCAAGAAACTTTGAGTATTCTGGGTTTTGTTTTTGCAATATGAAATTGTGTATTGTTCTTTCGAGGTCTTGAAGAATTGTGCTGGGATTTTGATGGGGATTTCATTCAATCTGTAGAGAACTTTTATTGGGGTTTCCATTTTTTTTACTATATTGATTGTACCTATCCAAGATTATGGGAGATTTTTCCATTTTCTGATATTTTTCACAATTTCTTCCAACAAAGGCTTAAAGTCTTGTCATGCAGGTCTTTTACGTCTTGGATTAGTTTACCCCAAGATATTTTGTGTTACTGTGGCTATTGTAAAAGGTGATGTTTCTCTGATTTCTTTCTCAGTCCCTTTATCATTTGTATATAGGAGAGCTACATTTTTTTGAGTTGATCTTGCATCCTGCCACATTACTGTAACTTTTATTAGCTGTAGGAGTTCCCTTGTAGAATTTTTGGGGTCAGTTATATATACTATTATATCATCTGCAAATAGCGAAAGTTTGAATTCTTCCTTTCCAATTAATGCCCCTTTGAACTCCCTATTTTGTCATATTGTTCTAGCTAGAACTTCGAGTACTATGTTGAATAGATATGGAGATAGTGGACAGCCTTGTCTTGTTCCTGATTTTAGTAGAATCGCTTTGAGTTTTTCCCCATTTAATTTGATGTTGGCTGTCAGCTTGCTGTATATCGCTTTTATTATGTTTAGATAACAGTCCTTGTATCCCTGATCTCGTCAAGACCTTTAACATGAAAGAGTGTTGGGTTTTATCTAATGCTTTTTTCAGCATCTAATGAGATGATCAGATTTCTTTTCAGTTTGTTTATATGGTGGACAATGTTGATTTTTGTATGTTGAACCATTCCTGTATCTCTGGGAGTGAATAAGAGTGAATTCAGAATGTATGTAGAGCTGATTCCTTCTGAATTGCACTTTATGCTGTAGAAGTTAACAGCTGTCCACATGAGTTACGTTTGAGTGAAAATAGCACTTCATTCACAAGAAAATGTTGATAGAAGAAAATTATTAAATTTGGTTACACTCTGTGCATGCTAATGTATGTACAAAGGCCACAAACCATCCTATCTCAAGGTATCCTTTAATTTGAATTTTAAAAGGTAAAGCCCAGAATTCAGATGCTAAATTCCTTCCCTATAATAAATTCTAAAGAACTCTTATTAGAAACTTCACAGTTATTTCAGTTCCCATTTTTTTTTCAATTAATTAAAACAAAGAGAGGAACATGTTAGATGTTTCATCAGACTAAATGAAATTAATGGGAGACAGTCCTCTATAAGAAGTCTAAATGGGAAACTACAATCAGTGTTTTGCAATAAGCTTATTGGACTTATAAAACTACATTATGCACAGATGTGCACAGAAAAAAGTTGACATAGTTTTAATTTGCAAGGAAATTTTACCTAGTAACAATTCATACCTACAACAGTGTAAATGAGAACAGTGTTTTCTGTTTCAGATATAGATAAGGAAATGAACTTAAGTCCTGTGAGTATACCATTGTCCTAGAAGTTAAGGGACATTATCCAGACAAATAGTAATAATAATCACTCAGGAAAATCCCTTAACAATCTTAAGATATGCGGCACACTGTGTTTTTTTTTTCTCTTCTGCCCCTTAAGGTATTCAGTGCAAATCTCTATACAGACAGAAATGTAAAAACATGTCCCCAGGCAGTTTAGTGGAAACTACAGTGCAGATAGGGCACACACCGCCTCATGTTTTAGAATCAGAATGACTGCATCATGACATAATTCTGCCTTATTCTTACCACAAAATATCCAATGCGAAGTAAAGCCATGAAGAAACGAGCTGAAAACCTCACTGTACTTTAGTGCCAAAATGATCTTAATCTTGGTACTTTTTTTAATTTTTGGTTTATTTTCCCTTGACATTTGGTGCAAATCAAATTCAAATGAATACAAGGGGAAATCACACTGCCCACATTACTTGTTTCTGTAAATTATGGGAGGGGACAAATTCATTTTTCTCATAAAAAAATTAGTGCTCTGACATCCAGCAATCTGTTTTACACATTTCAAGATGCAAAATAATTGCAGAAGTTTTAAAAGAGCCATTTTGTTTGCAGCTTGTCGACCAGGCTTCTACAAGGCCTCAGATGGTATTGCCAAGTGTGCTAAGTGCCCACCACACAGCTCGACACACGAAGATGGTTCAATGAACTGCAGGTGTGAGAATAATTATTTCCGGGCAGACAAAGACCCTCCATCCATGGCTTGTACCCGTGAGTAGTTCTGCAACCCATGCTCCATGTTTGGTTTGTTTTGTTTTATCCTGTGGCTCTGCTGTTTGTTTTTGAGGTGTGTGTGTGTGTGTGTGTGTGTGTGTGTTTGTGTGTGTGTGTGTGTGTGTGAGAGAGAGAGAGAGAGAGCATCACCCATTTCTTTCTGTTTTCCATATGCAAATTGAAAACTCTCTGCTTCCTTCTTCATGCTTGACTCATCTCAAATGCAACATTTATCACACAAAAATGAATTTGTTTTTAAAGAATTTCCTGCAATGCAGCACCGTATAAAGTAAACGAAATCCTGTATCTGACTTTAGAATCTCACAATGAATTTACTTCCCAGGACAGGGGAGGTTACAAATGGGGATTTAGGTTTGGGGATTTTTATTATTTCTTTTCTATTTCTTGGTCATAGATCACAGAAATAAAAAAGGTCGGGGGCAGGAACTAAGATTTATAAACATAATACTGAAGTTTTAATAACTATTCACCGGGGTATTGAATTTAGTAGTAAATTTCTTTGTTAGACACTGTAAATAGCGCCTCAATCATGAGTAGAAATTTCCAGTTCATAGATGGGCAAGACCGTTCCTCTTGAATGCATGTGCCTATAATCTCATGGATCCTCTGAGGATGAGTTAGAGTCGATAATAAGGACAGGATAGACATGTACCTCTTCGCATCCTTTATTAGTTGCCCATTTCCTGTTTAGTTGAAATCAGAGGCGATGTTCATTAATCTTCGTGGAACTACTTTGCAGGACCTCCATCCGCACCAAGAAATGTTATCTCTAACATAAACGAGACCTCAGTTATTCTGGACTGGAACTGGCCCCTGGACACAGGAGGCCGGAAAGATATTACCTTCAACATCATATGTAAAAAATGTGGGTGGAATGTGAGGCAGTGTGAGCCCTGCAGCCCCAACGTCCGCTTCCTCCCTCGGCAGCTCGGACTCACCAACACAACGGTGACAGTGACAGACCTTCTGGCACACACTAACTACACCTTTGAGATCGATGCCATTAATGGGGTGTCAGAGCTAAGCTCACCACCGCGACAGTTTGCTGCAGTCAGCATCACGACTAATCAGGCTGGTGAGTACACTTGGAGACTTCAGACGTCAGCTGCCATGCCCATCCAAGCCTTGTGTGGGCAGAGCAAGCAAGGAAAACGTGGGGAGATGGAAAAGAAACCCCAGATTCTTCTCTAATCTCTTGTTCAGAAGATTGTGGTACATTAGTAATTCAATTTAATTCTCCAAATCAGAATAAAACATACTTGCAAGGGAATTTCAAAAGTATTTTAAATGTATTGCTGCCTAGTTGAAACCCTGAGGTGGCAAGGAGGCTCCTTGAAAACTTAACAGGTATTAGAGGTTTACAAAGGCCAGGCAGGCAGCTTAAGAAGATATATTGGTTAAATTGGATTCATATTTAGTTATTTATTTGGTATGGTGAGGAAGTCCTAAGTATCATAGTATTTTGTTTGATTTGTTTTGCTTTTATATTTTTTAAGGGTGAGGAGTTTTAGCTGAATACAGGTAAGCTGGCAACTGAGCAAGTATGCATTTGCTTCTCCCCGTTCCTCACTACAGGTGCCACATGACCAGCCTTTTAAAATTCCTATCACAGGAGACTCCCCCAAACAATGGACTATTGCATAGACTAGTGATCTAAAAGAAAACCTTTCTCTCCTAATATCATTTCACAAGTGTTTTACCAAAACAGCAAAAATAATGCTAGAGCATCTCCCTTGGCTGTCTGAATAAGGTTAACTTAACCATAGCTCAGAAGGATCATTCAGAACTGACACTGGATAATTTGTGTGTAATATGTCTCTGCTGGGTGGTAATATTCTTAACAAACAGCTCAAATTCTGGTAGTTCTAATTCAGCAAGTTAGAAACACAGCAAGAATGGTTAAGCCTCAAACCTGCTAAGTAGTTCCTAAACTCAGTATCTCAGTCCACCTTCATATTCTGGGAATCAGGCTATGAGAAAGAAACTCAGCATTGCAGGACTAGCACCCTCCTCCTGTCCCTTACAGGATAATAGACTATGACTCCTTTCAGAGAATATCTACCAGTGGTTGCCTTTGTAATTCTCAGTCCTTGGTTTCGTTTATGCTGCTGTTGCCCTAACACTGCTTCTAATCCCTTGTCCTAGTGAAAATGTAGTTTTTTGTAACTTGTTTCATAGTGATGCACAAACATTGTCTGTGGGAATGTGTGACTTTCCAGTGGTTTTCTCAACCATTACTTTAATCCTTATTAGGAAACTTGTTTTGTCCCTCTTTATGCTAGATCCCAGTCTCACCAACCAGGGCCTTGCCTTTGCTACAGTTAATGGTATTTCATATTTACACTTATGTTAAAAAGATGTGTAATGAGTTTATTTAACTATACTTAAATGGAGAGATGAACAATACTCATGTTATCTGTTACATGACTATGGTTTATTTCCTGTCTAGTGAACACGGGAATTCTACAGTTTTAATGATGTGATAAATGATTTACTGAAATCCTCTATTTCAAGCTGATTTACTGCCTTTAAACAGGAGCATCAATCTGTGCTCTAATTATATCCTAAGTCAAACAAGAACATTTAAAAACAAGCAGGAGCTCCTATGCCCTATCTTATCGTTCCCCTCTGGCTTTCAGGTAATGCATTAATCAGAAAATTAATAGTTCTGAATACATCCACTGAGAGGGGAGTGGCAAAGAAGCAACGAGGAGAAGACTGGGATCTTACAAAATAGATGAGATTGTGCGCCCCACCCCCACTGCCTGTTATAAATCAGTGAATGGAGCAGAGGTCCACTAGGAGTCACCTCTGACTCTTCCTAAACTGACTCCTCTTTCTTTCGAGAGCAGATTTGACCACAGTGTGGAACAACAGAAATGATACATGTATTATATGGTGGGTGTCTGTAGCATTTTGCATGCCTGTGGGGGCAGAAGTCTTTGCTTTATCTTCAATCCCCATGGTGAGGTGTGTCAGCATGGTTATATGTAAGCAGCACCATGTCTATTGAGAATGCCTCTTTGTTTTATTTTATTCTTATTCCTGTGAAGGTTAATGGCCTGGTACCCTTATAAAACTAACCTCCCAGGCATTTGAAGGATGTGGCTGCGCTGGATATAATGCCTCCGTGCTTCAATTCCTTCTGTTCTCTCTATCTTTGACATGGCTATAAAGGCCAAAAGTGAATGTGTCCCTTTTAATTTAGTTTCTGAGATTGAGTTTACTGATCCCCTCTTGATTACATTGTTAAAGCTTCCAGATAACCACTTGATAAGACACCTTCTAAATTGTAGAGGATTATGTGGTAAATTCGGATATCAGTTCCTAGCTCTTGATGCTTGCACAAACCCAGTAAGATTAAAAACATAGACATGGTTCCTATATAAAGATTGTATCCATCAGCGAGGAAGTCAAACATGTAGAGGAAGAATTACAGATTGTAAAATAAACAAATTAAAGTTACAGTCTAAAATAAATTGCCATTTTTACCTTATTCCTGCAAGTATGAATATTTAACTTTCACTTCTAGAAATGTACATCCCACTGGTGGACTATACATCTGTTTAGTCTTAATCTCCACCATTGGATAGATGACTTTTAAGTATCCTATAGCAGAGAACAAATTCAGATTAGATGAAAGGGCAGAGTCTGAGAATTTATGAAATTTTGATTTCTCTGTCTGTTCAAATGCTTCTGATGGAAAAGATCCATATGTTTTCCCAATATCTCAAAAAGATTTCAAACTCCTTTATCTCCCCACCTAACTCTATTTCCACATCATTCTCACATTGCTGTTCATGGTATGTCCCACGAAGCAAAGAGCAGTACTGCTAACCAGAAGATGGAGAGTGGCCACAGAGCTATCTGTCACGACCAGCAACAGTAAACCTGGCCATTGCTTTTATTACCATGGGGCTTTTAAAGGAAGACTCTGCACAAAAATACCTCTGCCATATCCAATATTCTTAAGACTGAATTTTAATTGGTTCAGCCTCTCAAGTGATTAAATAATCATGAAAGCCCTTCTGTTTAACGACTGCTTGAGGTGCTTTTTATTTGGGCCTCAACATGGAGCAGTTTCTAGCTGCTAAAGCTGTGATTGATTTTTCTGTATCAAATACAATGTAACAGTCTATTGTTTCCATAGCACAGGCAGAGCATCTGTCTTCAAATTCAGTCTGTGATCATCATTTAGTCCATAATACTCAGATGATTTTCTCCTTAGTTCCTTTTTTTAAATCATAAAATATTTGAAATTATGATGTTTAAAAATTATTTTATTTATTTGAGCTTTTAATATAATTACATCATTTCCATCTTCCCTTTTCTCATTCAAAACCCTCCCACATAATTCTTCTTGTTTTCTTCCAAATTCATTGCCTTTCTTGTCATTATTTGTTGTTAAATATAACTATGTCCTTTCCCTCCTTCACTTTCCTCTTCCCAACTCTTCCAATGGCATCCCTCCCTGTTTCCTCTCAAATTTATGGTTTTCTTTTCCTTGTTATGTTATGTATGCATATATAAATTGACAAAATATAAATACAAATTTCCCAGTCCCTTTAGTGTTACATATAATAATTTCAGGGATGACTAATTTGTCTTGAATAACCAGTTAGGAGGCTAATCTCTGGAGAAGAGTATTTACCATGTTATTATTATTCCTTAGTTGTCTGTAGTTCCTTGTGTAGGGTTACCAGCCCATGAAATTTTACTCTTTCATGGTAGCATGTCTATTGGTGCTGTTTGGGTCTTCTTCAGGCAGCCATGTGGTTGGATGATGATTTCCTGTCATTTCTAGGAATTAGCAATCTCACAAAAGATTTCATGGTCTTCTGGTTCTTACACTCCTTCCATTCTCTCTTATATGATGTTCCCTGAACCTTGGGTGCAGGACTTGATATGTCATTGTTATTGGGCATGATGTAGTAATTTGTTCTTTGCCTTTAGACCAACTTTGGATTTCTATAATTATCTAAATCTGTTGTCAAAAGTAATTTCTTTGATGAAGGTTGGGAGCTACACTCACCTGTATAAGAATAAATATTTTAAAAGCAGTTAGGAATTAAGCTAGTTTAGTAAGGTGGTGGTTTAAGGCTCTCCTCTAAAGTCCATGACAGCACTAGCCCTAGAATGTTGCCTGGGTCTCCAATATCAGGCATCATGTTCCTCCTGTTGAGTGGATCAGAAAGCTATTATATAGCTGTTGGTTACCACCAGGATGGGAGCACCACTAGTGTGCCTATAGGGATATATTTCCTTTCTGGCCATTGATGTGGACTGTTGGTGTCACAGCTGCTTGCGTTCTGTTGCTTGCACCCTTCCCTTGGAAGCTTGTAAAGTACCTGTTACTATGAAAATCATTCCCAGAAGAGGAGGCTTTCAGGTTTGCTTCAGGTATAATTCTTCAAATCCTGTCTGATGTGAATGGTGCTTCAATAATAGGGACTTAACTTCAGTCTCTGGAGGAAACCAAGGGCAACAATAATAGGCATTACACATACACACACACACACAATACAACACATATATAGTATATACATATGTGTCTATGTAATTATTTGTATTACATCCTAAATATAATTTGTTTAATAAAGATGATTCCTTTTGATTTTCAAACAATTTTAGTTTTATTTTTCCTGCCTACCTTCTTCTTCTGTAATTGTCCTCCCATTCCCTCTTCAATTAATGCCCTCCCCACTTTCCCCATGTCCTCCTTTACACATTCTGTATCCTGCCATTCTCTCTGTAGCTTCCTCTTTTTTGTGCTAAAATTTTATTTCCTGCTTTTTTTTATTTTCTGAAGTTACTCTAAGTTATCTACTCATGTCTGAAGATTTGGAGCTGGTAAGCCACAGACAGACATAACATGAGGCCAATATCATTATAGAAAGAAATGAAAATGTTATGCTTCCATCTCTAAATGTAGTTTAGTCAGAAATCACTAAATCCTGTTTATTTCAGATTAATAACGTGTTAAACAGTGAATCTCCTTTTAACCTGTGTTCTTTCATGTTTTGCTTATTGGTTTTGTTGTTTCTTTGGTTTTCTTTTTCTTAAAGACAACTTGTTATGATAATACACAAATTGAAGTAAATGTTTTCGCTGTAGCTTTTATGAATTATTCTTTATGGTCTCATTCTACATTTGATTTAATTTTCAAATTTCAAATATTTTAATTGATGGAAGCTTCTGTCCAATTTCCCCTCTCATCACTGGGACACCTTGTAACTTGAAACTGTACAGGCCCTGTGAAGGATGCCACAGTGTGAGTTCAGTTGTGTGTCAATACTGTGATGTCTCGAAGTTATTGCTTCCAGGGTGTAAACTGTCCTCTCCGGCTCTTACAATCTTTCTGCCTCATTGTCTTTTATTTTATTAAGTGCATATACATATATGCATATTCCTAAATACATAAATTCCATCAGGTCAGGCTGGATTTTAGCATTCCTTAGTTACCTCTAGGTCTTGGTGTAGGGCTGAGGGTAATGGGCTTATCCTTGTGCACTTTTCCATGTCTCTTGTTATCCCTGTTTAGCTTATGTTTCGGCAGTCACAGTGAAACTCTGTGGATGTAGCTCCTGATATTACAAGGAAACACAAGCTCACAGCGAACTCCCTATTCCTCTCGTGTCTTAGTTAGTGATTCTATTGCTGTGAAGAGACATCATGACCACAGCAATTTTCACAAAGGAAAATGTTTAAAACCTATCAGTTTTATAGGTTTAGTCATGTGACATTCACAGCAGCATACAGAGAGACATGGTCCTGGAGAATGAGCTAAGTGTTTTACACCTTGATCCTCAAGCAACAGAAAAAAACTGTGACACTACTCCTACCTTAAGGACATATGACTTCAAAGCCTGCTGCCACAGCTACACAATTTCACCAACAAGGCCAAACCTACTCCAACAAGGTCACAACTCCTAACTGTGCACTCCCTATGGGATAACATTCAAACACCTGACTGTGTGTGGATCATACTTATTCACACCACCACATCTGACTCTTCCTCTACTGCAAGGATCCCAGATTCTTAAGCTCAGGACTTGATTTGTAAATGTATCCGTTTTATTGCTCTTTGGAAGCACATTTTACTTTTTTTTCTGATTTACTTTAATTCTCCTTCCTTTAAGAACACAGTTCCAAACTTACCATTTTCAACAAACTGTTGTCAACTCTTCTAATAATATTCCTGTGACATGAACAAATTGTTGACATTTTTATGATTTTAGATTCTATCTGTAATATAGATTTTCCACAGTAACAAATAATAGGGCTGGGGATATAGCTTGGTGAGGGCTTAGTTATAGTGAGTTCAATTTCATGTACCAAAAACAACAACAAAACAAGAAAAAAAGCATAGTATGTTAGTTTTAGTGTGTGTGTGTGTGTGTGTGTGTGTATGTGTGTACTTATGTGTATGCATACATATGTTCAGGTGTACTCCCATGACCATGCTTGTGGGGTTGTATATTTTCCACCCGTGCTCGCCACATCATCCTGAAGTTCACTACTTTGTCTAGACTGCCTGGCCTATGACCATCCTGAGCCCCAGAATCTTTGTATCTCTGTGTTTCGCCTAGTGCTAGGCTTACATCACTAGGGTACATAGATTAGCATACTATAGCTATTTCCAGAAGACTCTATTTTTTTTATTGAATTAACCCTATTTTATTTTCCTTCTATTAAAATTATTTCAGAAAGTGTTTTACAGTTGACTAGGGATGTATAATCCTAGTGCTTCTGTTATGGGTTGCATGTTATAACAGAAAACATTTCTTAGTGTGAATTTATATAGTAGAATAAAACTTTTGTAGGTGAATTTCATCAATTTCACTTCAGAAGTATTAGTCTGGGTTATTTTCATCAACTCTGATTGTTGTACATGCAAGATTAATTTTTATTAAAATCCTAATATTAAAATATAGAAAATAATCAGGGTTTTACCATGACTTGTATTTATATGTTTACATGTATATGTTAATAAGTTTATATATGTAAAGGCATGATGAATTGAGATTACAGAATTCTACAAGGTATAAAGTTCTCTCATAAGCTAATGATGTCTAACAGATTAGAGAGAACAATGCTTCTTCTCTCTTTGACAAATTAAACTACACTAGTTTTACTGTGTGTGTGTGTGTGTGTGTGTATGTATACACTCATGTGTATGCATATATGTGTTCAGCTATATTCTCATGGCCATGCATGTGAGGGTGCATATCATTCTCCACTGCTCTTCATATCAACCTTAAGTTCACTCCTTTTTCTAGACTGGCTGGCCTATGACCATCCTGTCCGCCAGGATCTCTGTTTCCCCTAGTCCTAAGGTTACAGGTGCATGAAAACTCATGTGGATTTTATGTTGGTACTGAAAAACTGAACTCAGATCTTCGTGTCTATACATCAGACACTTTAGCCAATGACTAATCTTTCTACTTTTACTCTTAAACATCTTGCACATTCTGTTCAGATTGTGTGTATGATAGAGCTTTGAGACCGGAAGAACGAATGCATAAAATCATATTTCATACAGTACTGATTATATGTTGAGTGATCAATACTTGGTAGTTTTATTTTTAATGACAATATAGAATATTTAACAATAGATTCACTCGCAAAGACCTGAACATTTTTTAGATAATTCATGGTTTCATTTTACAATAAATAACACTCTTGATTAATTGTTGTTTTGTGTGTTTCCTGAGCATTGATGAATCACCTACTGCGAGGCAACTACTATACCTCATGCACTATGAACAAAATGATGATTAAGATGTGGTGACTATCTTCAAGGAGCTTCCATCAAGGAGATTTGAAAAGTTCTAAAAACCCTGCATGAAATTGATTGGTTTGGCTGTGGAAAGTTAGGCAGGCCAGCTGCCAAGAAGCTCCAAGAAGGACCTGCAGCTGAATGAAGACAACTAGTAATTTATCTTGCATTCACAGATAGTAGCTAACTCTACCCAATGGCTTCATCCTTTTCCCTCATTGCTTAAGTATAAATATAAGAGCCTACATATTCTACATGATTCTAATTCTCTCTCTCTCTCTCTCTCTCTCTCTCTCTCTCTCTCTCTCTCTCTCACACACACACACACACACACAGGCACACGCACACCTACCACATATAACTTGAAACATAAACATTATCACAAGTACAAATCCCCAGTTCTGAACTAACAGGCACAGAAGGTTGAAGATTTCAAGGCCAATCTTAGATATATAATAAGAATTTATCTCTCTCAAAAAGGAAGGGTATAGACAGGTAGATATATGGTGATAGGTAGATACATAGAAAGATAGATACATAGATGCATAGATACATACTTACATACATACATAGATGATAGATAGACAAGATAGATAGATGAATACATACATCTTATAGACATATATGCATACATACATAGAATAAAGATGGACAGAGCTAAATAGATAGGTAGGTAGTTAGATAGATACATACATGCATATATGACAAATGGATGGCTATCTATTTAGAGAGATAGATACATACATACATATTACAAACATACACACACGGTAGGCAGATAGATGGGTAGATAGGTTAGATAGACAGATGTAGATTGGTGGATAGATTCCTATGCTCTTCATAGTGAGAGAAGGAAAAGATACACTTTGAATTGTATTAGTTTCTGTTGCTATCATAAAATATTCTCAAACAAACAAACAAACAAACCTGGTACTGTGAACTAAAATGATCCTGTTCTTCCCTGAGGCCTTTTTTTCAGAGCGTCTTTGCAGCTGTCCAGGAGGCCTCCCACCAGGCAGTCTTCAGTGTTATCAGTTAATTTGTCTTTGTTTATACATGTTGGTGAATCAAGCTTCCTATTGGTATAGAATGAAATATTTTACAAAGATATAATATATCCTTAGTTATTTCTGCTATGTAACTCACTTGTCAGGAATCCTATTAAACAGAATTGGCATTATTTGTCAGTTGGCCACTGAGAATAAGATACAGCCTTTTAAAGGACTGGGTGGATCTATGTAAAGGAAAGAGGCACCATAAGAACTACAGCTGACAGGAGTTTGTAGTGTTTATGTGCAGTCTCCTGATATAGAAATTCAAAAGAACAATTGCTGGAGCACTTGGCATTTGTTTTCTGAGTAACATCTCGCACAGACAAATATTATCTTTCAGAATCTTATGTAGAAGGCATATAGGCTAGAAACTGATAAAGACATTGAAATAAGCAAAAAAGTAATGATTACTGTAGCCCATGGCAGAGCCCAGATCTTGTCTTCTCCAACCTTTGGAAATAGAAACCACTGAGTTTCTATTCTTCTAGTTAAGAACCATGTTTTTGACTGTTATACGTAGCCTTGGATACAGCTTGAAATCGGATATGAGGAGTGCTTCATAAAAGAACCACAGATGTTCAGTGTGTGATATATTTCCTTCTTACCCCAGTGGCCTTATAAAAAGAGCTTGAAGATCAGCTTATAACAAGTCAACTAATGACATGATATAGAGAGGCCCCCGGTCCAGTGGCTGTTATTACAGCTGTGCCCTATTACATATTAGATGCCTAGAACACGCTTGCATCCCGAATGGCATTTATCTTTTGAATTTCAAACATTCCTACCATAAATAAAGATTTAATGCTTTTCAAAAAATGTTTCACAGTTTAGTCTAAGGAATAATGAAAGGTCACTTTAACTTGATGGCTTTCTCCTTTCAGGGTTCCTGGAGCTAAGATGCACATTTTCCGAGCACTCACCTCCGCGGACCTGTGTCACTCTTCCCTTTGCCCATTTCCTGCTATTCCCTTAGCCTGGGGAGGCGATAATAACCTGAGTTTCACAAAACACCAGTGTGTAGACCGAATGAGAACTGGCCTTTGAACATATCTTAATAATTTCCTCCTTTTGACAACTGCCTAATAGGAGCGATCTAAATCCAGCATAAATGACAACAGTACTGCTGTGGGAAAAATGAATTTGTGATATGCATTTTGTTTCCAAATTAAAAACTGTTTTAAAACCATTTAAAGTGAGAGCTTTGCAATGCTTCTCTCCAGAGCCCTAATTATAATTCAAAGAACCCAAAGTTTTACCATTTAAAAATAAAACTTTAACAAAGTTGTGTGTGGGGTGCCTCCACTGGTAATTAGAGACTGCAGTTATTCCTTTAAAAATAAATAGTAAGAGTGTTGTTCTTTTTATCTTTTGAAAGATCAAGTGGCTCTAGTCATTTAGTATCTGATCATATTTTTTTTCCAACATGAATATATCTCCTATCTTAAAGAATGAACCATTGAAGGGAGGAAATTTGTTTCCTGGGTCTTTGATTCTGGAAGAAACCCTGCCATTTTCCTTTTGTTCTCCACATACTTGTTGTGATGATAGGAGATTAGTTTGGGAGTTATTTCTGCATTAACAACTGCTTCTGGGAATGAGCTATGCAGGGGAAGCAGCTGGCCTGGTTGTCTCCTGCAGTTGGTGCCAGGCAGCTGCTTTTCTTGTCTGCATTGCTTTATGGGTGCTCTTGTCCTCACTGTAGTCACCTGCACTACCTGATTTGATTTTGTTTTTTTCCAGTCACAAACACTGCAGCTAGAAACCTTTCTATGACCGCTACAAAGAGAAGCACAGAGTGTGGATGGAACAGAAGGACATTTTCCCATGAATGCCTGTGTGTGAACAAGTGTGTGAGTGAAGGGGTTGGGAGGTGAGACAAGGATGAAGGTGCTTCCCACATGTGAGTGGGTGCTTGTGAAAAGTCCCAGATCAACCCCCACCTGGAGGGAGAGGCTGGGAAAGCTGGAGTCTGGAGTCCTTGTCCTGTAGAGAAGAAACAGCAGCAACATCAATTGTTCCGAGCATAGACCCAAAAGTTGAAACTTTACATTTCTTCACTGTTAAAAGAGAATGATCTCATGAATCAGGGATATATTTAACTCAAACTAGGAGATTAATCTGGTCTATATTTTATTAATTACTTTATTCTAAGATTTTATTAAACAGATTCTGCCAACACAAACTGATAATATTTGAAAGGTGTCTAGTAGTGACATTCAAGAAAATACTGTCAGTTCATCGTGTGTAAAACTGCAGAGGTACCTTTATTTCATTAGTAGTTTTTAGTTTTATGAGTTGTTTTACAAAACACTCTTTGAATTATATTAGTATCAGTCAGATCCTTTAGAGAAACTGTATTTGTGTGTCTATGAAGACAGACAGAGAGATATAGAGGGGTATCTATAACAAAAGTTAGAGACATAAGATTTTAATAATTTAGAACATGGTGTTTTGGGTCTAGAAAGTCAAAACTCCACAGAGTGGGCTAGCAAGCTGTAGAGGAGAGAAACTGATCATTGCCACCTCAGACTTGACAGGCTAAATTCAGAATTTTGATTACTTTTGTTACCTTTTTTTTTTTTTGCCTCCTCTGGATTTCCAACAATTAGATAAAGCCCACCAATATTGTGATGTTTGTTATGGTTTGCTCTGAAACTATTATTTTAAATTCTTACTTCATTTGGAAAAACCCCTTCATCTAGGAATCAATATTATTGCATGACCAAGTATCACGATTCCATAGTTGGTGAACTTGCCTTGTGAAATTATCACTGTCCCCATGTCAGTGGTCTTATATATTGTATCTTTGTTACATGAATTCCTACTCCACATGTTTAAGAAAACATTCAGGAAAGATGAGTATACTCACTCATATATAAATTGTCTACATAAGCCATGCAGTCATGCTGGAATTTTCTTCCTTTGGTTCTCAATTCTTGTTTAGAAGAATGTTTTTGAGTTTTACCTAGAAGATAGTATTCAGCCTATGAAAAAAATTATTATTTTATTCAAAATGTGTGGAATTTCAAGAGTCACCTGGATGATCTCTTTGAAATACCAATGTATTTTAAGTTAAATCTATATCTGTAATTGTGAGAAACTGTATCAAATTCTGAGAAAATTGCACTATAGCATATATACTGGTAAGCATCTCCATGTGAACAAGGTTGGTTGGAGTTCACCTTCTTTCCACAAGGCTTGTTGATAAAAACAGAAGCAATGTCAGATACACTGAGATAGGCTTCCGTGAACACCTCTTTCCTGTGTCAAGAGATGTGCTTCTGTCCAGGAAATAGCACTTCCACCATCATGTAAGTGTTTGTCCCTTGTCTTTGAGCAGTATTAATGATAAAGAGCCTTAGCTAAGTGAATTTTAAATTCACAGTGCCTAACATGTACTGACTTTCAGCAAGTACTGCAAGTTGAATTTCTGAAAATAACTGGGAGATCCCTAAAACACTCTGCAGATGAATTTTGTCAGCAATGTCTTGGGAAGTTCTCGGAAAGAAGATCTCTTCCCATTTATGAGATTGCAGACAGTCATGATGTCTACATGCCCCTCACATTTCAACTTGAACTTGAGTGAACTGCTTGGCCAGAGTCCATGCATATTGAGTTTTCTGGAATAGGAAAGCCTTTGTGAAAATACAGATTTATATAAACTAATATTATCTTAGTACCAAAAAACTAGCAAATATTTTTCTGTTTTATTCAAGTTAAAATATTATTTTTATTACCAATATTTTCTAGATTAATTTAACTATAAAGAATTTTTGCATCCATTTATGTTTGGTTTCTCTCCAAACCTGTCATAGAGTAAAAATAAGTTGTAAACCAGTATAATATAAAGTTTACACTACCCATTAACTGATACTCAAATATTTTATTCTTCTACATTTTAATTATTCTTTGTAGCATCTTAAACATCTCTATAAAATTCTTTTCATGTCTGGTCTGTGTTAAGCAGATAAGCGGGCATATGTTTTTGTCTGTACAAGTTCTTATTATTGATGAAAAAACTGAAAAGCATATTCAGAACCTGGGTGACATGGTTCATGCCATAACCCTAAGTTCAGACAGGAGAATTACACCAGAAAAGCTGGGGCTGTAGTGAGGCAATGTCTCAAGAAATGAAAGGAAGTAAGGATGGGAAGGAGGAAGGAAGAAAAAGAGGGAGGAAAGAAGAAATGATGTAGAGAGGGAGGAATGAAGGAAGGCAAGGAAGGAGGCTGACAGCAAAGGGAGGATAGGGACAATTCTTGTTTTCTGAGTCAGAGAGAGAAAGCAACAGAAGAGGCAAGCTGCAGATTCCAGCAACTGCCAAGGCAAGGATTACAGTAAAAGAGAAATTTAATAACGAAGGGGGTTGGAAAGGTGAAGACATTGTAGGCAAAGAAACAAACAAACTAAGAAAAATAAGCATGAACAAAAACCCATGTGGAACAGACAATCGTTTCAACCTTGCTATTTTCTTTCCTGTCTTTATTATGTCCCTGTTCTCCTCTGAATCCATTCTAACCTTAGTCAGTACTCATTGTCTTCTTCAAAGTCCACCTCTTTTAACGTCTGTCCACACAAGAATCAGTCACAATTACAATTATTCTGTTATTTTTCCCCAGCACCTTTGCTCCTTGTATTATATATTGAAAAGATTTGTTTGCTTTCTGAGGGCCAGCTAAAGAGAACACAGTTACCCTTAGTGTTACGTGTCTCAGCCTTGCAGTCAGTAAAGAGTGGCCTGAAACTTGGGTTTCTAAGACAAAGAAGAACAAAAACTAACTGTATTTCCTGTGTGAACTTACCAAGATTGGTAGCCTTTGATCCAGGGAAGATAATTAACATCATCTATTGTTATCTGTTTAACCTCCCAGTTTTGTTAGTCTTGAACCTTTTTAAGCCCCTGTCATTGGTTCATCTATAGATTTGCAATTACTTAGAAGCAGCTTGCAGGTCATCTCACTTACAGAAAGGCCAGCTCTGGATTAGAGTTAATCTAGCCATGGAAGCCAGCACTTGAAAACGAGTTATAAGCAGCTCAGGGATTTTCCATTATAGAGCTTGAAATCCATTTCCTTTCGAAATCTTCCACTCCCTATCCACCAAACTGGCTACACCATCTGTCTCATAGGAATCTGACAGACTGACACTCAAGTCTAAATGTCCCTGGGCAGATGTTTTCTAGGTGTCTTTCCATTCTCTTTCTTCCTACATGGCATCCTTATCATCTCTGATATTTAACTGTTCACCTTTGTCCGTGCAAACATTGAATGCTCTCATGGGGCACATATTATCTTACATGGTTCAGGTCAATATGACGATAATACATAGCTGCTCCCCTGAAGAAATTTATAAAGTAATATATAGTAACTAAGTTTAATATATGCAAAGGAAATGAGTCACAGTTAAGAAAGAAAGTGAGGGACTGAAGATATAACCGTTTTGGGGACAATGCAGGCATGGGATGTATGACTTCCTGGTACCTAGTACCATACTTAAAATAACAACAAAGTAACGATCCACATAGTTCATGTACATCTTTATTCCTCTGAAGGATTGGAAGCTCATTCACCCTAAGCTCTAAAGCTGCACAGTGAGTTTGAGGCCAGCCTGGGAGCATGATGATTGCTGATGACGGCAGCATTGACAGCGGCAGTGGTACTGGTGGCGGCAATTTCTAGTCTAGAAAAACATTTTAAAGAGGGGGTGTTTGAGGTCGGCCATGAAAATTGGCTAAGGATTTAATAGTCACAGAAGAGAACATAAAATAAGGAAGGACCAGAAAAAAGAGTAGCATTGTGAAAATGGTGAAAAAGGTTAACAACTCCCAGCCATGACGTTTAGCACAGTCACACCACAAAGAGCAGTGACTAGGTGACATTGGGTGGAAAATATGTGGAGGTCTGCAGGATTGCAGGGATATGGGGGATTTTGTTTGCAATGAACATCCATTCACTTCGATCACCTAACAGTTTTTGTTTCTTGTGAACACACATTCGCTCCTGTTTGCTAACAGACTGAGTTAAGAATATACACGGGACACTTTAAATTAGATTTTTATCCTGGGTCTTGGCTCCCTATAGATCACAGCCTGAATCTATCTGTGCAGCAATTGGCATTGCTTGACCCAAAACACAGGCTGATCACTCTGCTGCACTGCTCTTCGGTGTTCAATTCTGTGCTGTAGAATCTGTCGAAGTCACTGGAAAATAAGGCTTCTCAAGTTTAGGGGACTATTATTACATACTGAATTCCTTTGGCTACTCAACCACCTCTGAACCATCAATACCAGCGGGTGGGAGGAATGAGGGGTGAACCCGAAAGAGGGTCGCTGCCTACTGCTTCCCCTTTCACAGGAGACAACTACCTGCAGCCAGTCAGACTGGGGTGTGTGCACATTTTTTTCTGATTTTGAATGTATAGTGCTTTGTATGTTGTGAATGGTTAGGATGGGGCAGCCAGAAGGAAATGTTGAAGTTTGTTGCAGTAGAGAGAGATACGATCAGGCCTGTGATTTAGGAAAGTAAATGGAGCTAGAAGAAAAAGCAGTCAGTTTTTCTGACATGAGAAATAATGGTTTGAACTAAACTGGTGAGAAAAGATGGCTGACCTTTCAGATATTAAAAGAAGAAAACATGGTATTAATTGATCAAGTGTCTATTAAAAGCTAAGAAAAGATAGTACCCTACTCAGATATGAAAGTTACACAATCAGAGAAGAACTCACAATGCTCAAAATAACACTGAGGAAGGGGCATTTTAGACATGATGTGAATCAGGAAAATAGAGATTGATTTTCTAGAGAATCATACAAGATAAGCAAATGATGAGAAATGTCTGATTATGAGGGGAGCAGTTGCTTGAATATTCATTTTATACTTGGAAGTCATAAGATTTAAAGGGGTAGAGCAGAGTCAGACACAAACATTTTAATTTTTTATTGGAAAGAGTTTCTTTTCATATTCTTTCTCTTTCCACAACTCTTCCCAAATCCTCCCCATGATGTTAGTCACCCATTTTCATGTTTCTCTTTCTCTCTAAAAAAACAGCAACAACATTTCTAGGAGACACTATTTCTCAGCAACTTCTTGTTCATCTGTCCCTTACAATCTTTCCATCCTGCTCCCACAATGATCCCTGAGCCCTAGAAAGTCCAGGATCCTTTAGCCTACACAAAGAACTATAGGCAACTAAAAAAGTTGAAATAGTTTTTCCCGGGGAAGAGTTCACCAGTTGCTTAGCCAATTCCCAATACCAAATGTTCAGACATCAAAACCTTCATTCAAGTAACATTATACAGGCTGAGCAGATTGAAGTGAGTACCTGTGTCTGTGTGTGTGTATCTATGTGTGTGTGTAATAACAATTGATGAAAAAAAGTCATAAATTTGAAAAGGAGAAAAGAAGGGTTTATGGCTGAACTTTGAGGAAAGAAAAAGGAGGGGGAAATAATGTAATTGTATTATAATTTCAAAAAAATAAAAGAAATAATTTAATAAACAAATAGCAAAAACCAAAATAAACAAACAGAAAAACCAATAAGACACAATTACCATAACGAAACAAAAAGCCACAAAAGCAAAATAAGCATAAAAGAGTCCTTTGTGAGTTGGCCAGCTACCCCTGGGCATGGGGCCTCCTCTGGAGTGTGGCCAGTATACCAACTGATAGGCACTCAATTGGAAAAAACAGATTTTCCTTATGCCAGAAGCAATTGCAAATAGCTTCTTGGTTATAGGTAGGACTTCATATCCATTTCTGTTACATTGCTGGGAATTTTGTCTCTTTGAACTGGGATAGGTCCTGAGCATGCTGTCACAGTCCCTATGTGTTTATTAATGTATCAGTCCTGTTGTATCTGGGTGATGTTAATACCTTGGAGTCATGTGCTGACTCTGACTCTTGCAATCTTTCCACTTTGTCTTCCACAAAGATCCCTGAATCTTGAATAGAAGGACGTAATAAAGACATAACATTTAAGAAGGATTGCTCCAAAGTTTCTCACTCTCTACACATTGTCCAGGCATGGGTTTCTATGTTAATTACCATCTACTCCAGGAAAAAGCTTTGCTGCTGATGGTTGAATGTGTAGTAGGAAGAGCAGGCCACGTTCCCAGCGCCCGGCTAGCTTAACCCCCGAAATAATTACATAGAAACTGTATTCATTTAAACACTGCCTGGCCCATTAGTTTTAGCTTCTTCTTGGCCAACTCTTACTCGCGATCTAATCCATTTTTATTAATCTGTGTTCACCATGAGGTCATGGCTTACTGGGAAAGCTTCTAACCAGCATCAGTTTTGGGCAGGAGAACCATGGCATCTGCCACATTGCCTTCTTCCCAGCATTCGGTTCTGTCTACTCCACTTACCTGATTTCTGCCCTATCAAAAGGTCAAGGTAGTTTCTTTATTCACCAATGAAAGCAACACAAATACAGAAGAACCTCCTACACCATGAATGTACTATTTTATGGGTAAAACAATATGCCATTTTGAGTCATTTTATTGCTATGTTCTTTTAGAGTAGTAGAAGTGGTTTTTCCCTGAAACCCATGAGCTATCGAACAAAGATAGATTTAAAAACATAGGAACAAAGAAACATGTTGAGGATAGCAGATACCTGATGAACATACAAGAAGATGCCCAAATTCAAGCAAGAAATGGTCACATGGAAAGTCTTTAGGAAATATTTTTATTAATTAATCTATTTTGATATGTAGGTGTATTGTGAACACATGTTGATGTGGGTGTGTGTTCAGATGTATGTTAATGTATGAAGGCAATGTTGGTGTTGGATGTCTTCCTCAATGGCCATTGAACTAGACAACCTGGCCAATGAGCTCCATTGGCCCATCTGCCTCTCTACCCTCATCTATATGCTGAGGGTCCACACATGTAGTGCACCCACTTTTATGTGGGTACTGTGGATGCAAATATAGCTACTTGTGCCTGTCTGACAAAAACTTAATTGATTGAGTTATTATGTGTGCCACAAAATTTTATTTTGTTATTGTCTCCTTACTAACCATGCCTCAGGAAATCTAAGTTCTATGAGAACAGGGAAATTCTTTCTGCTTGTTGATTTATTCAGTTTGATGCATTTCTTCAGTGTTTACAGTGTCCTGGGTACTAAAAAATGTTTATTAACAGATAGTGATTTACTGTGTCTACAATATCAACTCTAAATAAAATCTCTTCCATCATCACTGATTTTACTAATTTCAAGCTCCCATCATCTCTAATCGGGGTAACTAGAGTAACCTCAATTTTGGAATTACTTTTTCCTGTCATCTTAAAAATCTGTAAATCCAAATGCTTTTCTATGCTTCCAGAACTCCTTGGAATTACAGGCTCTGTGCGCCTGAACAAGCTCTGAAGTTTTGTGCCATTTAATATTTATTTAACCTGTAGCCACATAGGAAATTTTATCTTCTTACACCTGGTTCCTTTCCCTTCTCTCAAAACTCAATTTCGGTGTCATTTTCTGAAAGAATTTTCTCATTTTCAACTAAAGTAATCAAACCTCCTTTTGACTTCTGCATGCATCAGTCTCTAACTCAGTCACTGCATTTTACTCCTCAGAAGCAGAGGCCTGTTCTTAACTCTGCCTGCTAAGCTCTGCAGAAACCAATACAAGGTGAACCTGAAGAACACATGGTTTTGATCCTCTTACTTTTCAAAGTAATGACCATCTATAGTAAGCAATAAAAACGTTGAATTTCTTACCCTAGACATTGAAGACTTTCACAGTTGTTTCAATCTTATCTCCATAGAAAACCTCCTTTAATCCTGAATAAACAATGAGTGGAATGCATTCCTATTCACCAGGGACTGCTTGCAAATTTAGTTCCTTGAACCCAAATTGCATACACTAATTATCTTCACCCTTTAATGGCCAGATTGAATGCCAGAATCTCCATTATCTTTTTATAATTTTCTAAGCTTGAGGTAACTGTGTTTTTTTTTCATTTGAACTTCTATAATATCAATTGAACAAAAGCATCAGCTATCTGTGTCTCTCATACATGTGCCTGAATTTTAATTTATATTATGATAAAATTTTATATGCATTTAATATCAACTCCTAAATTCTAAGTACTTTGAGCATGATCCAGGCATTACCCACAGTTTTTCCTTTGTAGTTAGCAGCTTAGGTCTTATTTGATATTGCAGTTTTAGATACTACTTCAACTTAGAGACAAATAAACACAAAGAAATGAGACAGATTTCTCTACTTGAGATTTACAGAATCTCAAATTCTAATGGCTTTCAAAAAAGGCTTCCTATTGGGCAGTGGTAATACCAGCACTCAGAAGGCAGAGACAGGAGGATCTCTGTGAGGTAAAGGCCAGCCTGGTCTACAAAATTAGTTTCAGGACAGCCAGGGATATACAAAGAAACCCTGTCTCGATTAAAGCAAAACAACAACAACAAAAAGCTTCCTTAGTCTGAGTAGGAAGTGATGCTTTTCAGCTAACTGTGTATCACTTAGCCTAACCAAAATGATATAAAAGTAAATATTGCAGACAGAAAAAAATCATTTTTATGTAATGTTTCTAATTATACAAAGCTGATTCATTGGTCACTTCTTGGGTGCTCTTACCTACCTAATTAAACCAGGTACTTCTGATTTTGACTTCCAATTTATGAAGAGAAGGAAATCACAGAGAAAATTGTCAAGTGTGGATAGCTTCAAAGTGTGTTCAACAAATATGTTTTAGATCAAATGAATCATCTTTTGGCATGAGCTACTCACTCTATAGTGATTCATTTGATAGGCTTTGTCTCTGTCTCCTGAAGGCTGTGGCTAGCATTATTCTTGATGAATGAGACAGTCTCCGTAAGTCATAAACAAAACAAGTAAAGAACTTAACATTTGGCTTACAGAAGAAGGTATGTTACCTCACATCACACAAGTAATACATTTGAAAGGAAAGTATTCAGAAAACATTTTGAGATGCAAAATCGCCAACCAGCCTTCTGCATAGAACTGCCGCTTACAAAGGCCATTTAAGCACGTGCATAGAGCTTGATTAGGACTGTGTAGAGTTGTGTGTACTTCCCTATAATTTATCACTTTGGCTTTCCCTTCCTTTGTTCTTGTTTAGTTTTCCAATTTCAAATTTCTCACAAAGGATAAGAATCATACTATAAAATGTTGTAGTCCTCCCTAGCGTGATTTTTCT
Source organism: Ondatra zibethicus (assembly GCA_004026605.1). Lineage (NCBI taxonomy): Eukaryota > Metazoa > Chordata > Mammalia > Rodentia > Cricetidae > Ondatra > Ondatra zibethicus. The sequence continues at coordinate 29,141 of PVIU01017281.1, forward strand.
TATTAATTTCAACTCTCTGCATTGCTCTTTATAGTATAGAAATGTACAGAGTTCTTTTAAGAGAAAAATGAATATATCTCAGCTCAGGTTTTTAAATTTGGCTTTTCCTGGGTATGTCTAACTTTCAACATGTGAGAATGTTTAGTCATTTTAAAGCTAATACTTCCTTAGAAATATTACTGCTCATTTATAATTTTTGTAGCCATTTGTAAAACAGTGTCCTTAGGAAAGATCCCTACTTTATAAAATCACAGAACATTATTGTCATCATTGTTCCCTACTGAAAAGAAGCTTGTGTAGATCCCTTGCATTTCTCACATCTCTTTCAGTTGGTAAAGCAGACTCTGGAAGTAATGATGGTAGAACAGATGTGTTGTTACAGAGCAATCCTAGTGCAGCAAGCAAGGCCCAGGGAGTTAGAAACAGAAGACTGCTGTGCAGCCCACTTGTCCCCTTGCTGAGTGGCAGGGGTCTCTTATGGTGCAAGGAGTGAGACAGGTGACTCCCAGATATGATCACCCTACCTGTGAATGAGTCTTTCCCAAGGGAGCCTGCTTATCTGGCCTTTTGTCTGATTCCTGCTAGACTGCAATTTTCACTCACTGTGTGAACTGACAGGAAAGATTTATTGTCACCTCACAGTCACTGCCAGTCCAAGTTCCTATAGGTCAATTTCTACAGTGTGTTACACCAACATGCAACTAACTTTCATTCTTTAAGGCTTTGATAGTTGCACAATGGAGGATATCTCATTGAATGCTCTTAATCATCTTTAATAATGGAACTTCATTCTAAGTCATATAGGATCTATTTTACTCAGTTATTATTGTATGCAATATTTGTATGTCTAACATTATGAAATTACATATTGTAATATACATAACAAATAACACAGTGAAGATAACAATTTTAGTTAAAGTAAAATATAGATACATATAAGACTCATGCATACACATGAACTTTGATCCCTAGTCATTTGTGAAATGTTAAACTAGCTCTTTTCTGTTACTTGGGATTTGGCAACGCAGATCTCTCCTCTCTATCTCTCTCTTTCTTGCTCACACAAATGTACAGCAGAGAGAGAGAGAGAGAGACAGAGAGAGAGAGAGAGAGAGACAGAGAGAGAGAATGCCCTCTATATGCTGTCTTCAAATGAAAACTTCAAAAATTTGGAACCAAACACTTTTGAGGGTTTGCAATGGGCAGGACCTGCTCCACACAGTGTCCAAAGTACTGTGTACTGAGCCCTCTGAAACAGTGGACTTCCAGTGAGACAGCGCAGACCTAAGTGGCTCTGTTATTCAGGAAAGGCAGTGGAACTCAAACATGAGGTAGCACAATTTTCTCCATATTCTATATACAGTGCCACTCTATTGTAAGGGAAGGGAATAGTTAATGAGCTTTTACTTGGTTTCACACACAGGATTTTTTTTTCATATAAATGTATGCTGGGCATTTATAACAGAATGTGACCAGAATGCTGTGAAACATCCCAGGGATGCCATCAAAGTACAGGGAAGTGAAGTTCAAGAGTTCAGAGAAACTGCTCTCTGCATTCTACACTCGCAAATAGTTCCATCTGTCTGGTGTGCTGAGTGCCTGCTTCTTAAGGGAGACCTGGGTCTGCTGTCCTGCTGTTGTCTCAGCCTTTCTCAGGGAATCCAGGAATGGCCAAGTATTCAGGTAGTCCTGTTCCTCTAACTGAGCACGCTGCATTCTGAGTACAGAGCAGGAGATAAAAATGAACTATTAGGTTCAGAAGTGTTATCTTAATTTGGAGCAAAGAAAAACACAGAGACCTCTATGATCAAAAGTGTTGCTATTAAATTCTTTGTTTTTCTTTTTTTAGAAATGTTTTTTTGAAATCCTTTGGCCATTTTCTCACTTCATTTTATTTAACAGGTTTTTTTTTTTCATTTTACATAACAACCACAGATTCCCCCTGCTTCCTCCTCCTGCTCCCCCTCACCTTACCCCCACAGACCCCCATCCGCTACTCAGAGGGGTAAGGCTTCCCATGGGGGGTGTCAATAAAGTCTGGCATAGCAAGTTGAGACAGGACAAGACCCTCCCACCTGTACCAAGCCTGAGCAAGGTATGCCTCCATGGGGAATGGGCTCCAAAAAGCCAGTTCAGGCATTAAGGATAAATCTTGGTCCCATTGCCAGTAACAATGCAGAATGCCCAAGCCACTGAACTGTCACCCACATTCCGAGGACCTAGTTCGGTCCTATTCAGTTCCCCAGTTGTCTGGCCAGTGTCAATGAGCTCTCAGTAGCTAGGGTCAGCTGTTTTGGTGGGCTTCCCCATTATGATCTTGACCCCTTTGCTCATAGAATCCCTCCTCCCTCTCTTCAACTGGATTCTGGGAGCTGTACCAAGTGCTTAGCTGTGAATTGCTGCGTCTGCTTCTAACAGAAACTGGATGAAGGTTCTATGATGATAATTAAGGCAGTCATCAATCTGATTACAGAGGAAAGTCAGTTCAATCACCTTCTCCACTATTGCTTGTAGTCTTAACTAGGGTCATCCTACTGGATTCCTGGGTATTTCCCTTGCATCAGGTTTCTCCTTAATCATAAAATGACTCCCTCTATCAAGATATCTCTTTCCTTGACCTCCCTCTCTGTCCCTTCCCCAATTCAACTTTCCTGTTCCCTCTTGTTCCTCTCTTCCTTCCTTTCACCACCCCTTCTCAACTTACTCAGGAGATCTTACCTATTTACTCTTCCCAGGGGCTTTCAGACATACCTTTCTTAGGGTCTCCCTTGTCACCTAGCTTCTCAGGGGTTGTAGACTGCAGCCTGGCTATCCTTTCCTTTATATCTAATATCTAATAATGTCTGTCTTTATGGGTCTGGGTTACCTCATTCAGGATGTTTAATTCTAGTCCGCCTCCCATTTGCCTTCAAATTTATGATGTCATTGCTTTTTACTGCTGAGTAATAAATACACCATTGTGTAAATGTACCACAGTTTCTATATCCATTCTTCGGATAAAGGGCATCAAGTTTGTTTCTAGGTCTGGGCTATTATTAATAATGTTGTTATGAACATAGCTTAGCAAATGTCCTGTTGTATGATTGAGCATCCTTGGGTATATGCCAAAGAATAGTATTGCTGGGTCTTGAGGTAGATTGATTCTCAATTTTCTGAGACTCTGTCATACTGATCTCCAAAGTGGTATACAAGTTTGTACTCCCACCAGCAATGGAAAATTGTTCCCCTTACTCCACATCCTCTCCTGCATAAGCTGTCATTACTGTTTTTGATCTTAGTCATTCTGAAAGGTGTAAGATGATATCTCAGAGTCGTTTTATCTTGCATTTCCCTGATAACTAAGAATGCTGAACAATTCTTGAAGTGTATTCCATCATAAACTAAATCTTCATTCTACAGTACTCCCATTAATGATGTAATTTTCAATATTATCTATATTAAAATTCAATATTCAAGACCCAGCCTGAATCTGAGACATTTATAATATTTATTTGTGAATACCTGTGATGCGTGTGTGTGTATTTGTGTGCCTGTGTGTGTATCTGTATATGTGTGTGTGTGATTTTCCTTCAGCTATTTTGAAGAGTTGATAAGATTTCCCAGCGATTCTAGCTAGCCACTAACCAGAAAAATGTATATCATTTAAGCATCTCAGAAATCAAACAAGGCAATGTAAACTCTCAGCACCACACACACAAAAAAATAGTCTTCAAAAAGCAGATTGTCTTAAATTATATTGTCCAATAGGTAGCTGTTCAAAGGAGAATCTGAGTAACTGATAATTACTTGGTAAATGATTTCAGGAAACATAGGAGGAGCAGAACAAAGCTAACATAATGGAGGGAAGGGAATGCTGAGAGAAGAGCATCTGCGCATGGGCTCCCTGGGAAACTGTGCAGTGTTCCTGAACTCTGGGTATAGGTGGAAACTGTGTGGATTTTAGTTATCACAGTCAAGAGGAAGCTGTGGTGCTTGAGCCCCAACTCTGTCAGTCACCCTGTCCTAAGTGTAAAAAGTAATTAGGAAAGCATTTGTTCCTAAGACATTTAGACTAAACTGTGTAGGCAACGGTGACTCCAGGCAGAACATGATCATCAGTTAGAGAGACTCTCAGCTGAGAATAGAAAAGTTTCCTGTAGGGTCAATTCCAAAAGAATGTTTTTTTGGGCTGATCAACGTCATATGCTCATTGGCCGTGCCAAATGGGTTGGAGGATTTCAGCCCAACCAAAGGGTAACTAAGATGAAGACTGGTTGCATTTAGAGGAGCATTTAAATGAACATGGTATATGCATTAGAAGTAAATTCACAAAATATTTCAATTATAGTGATGAGAATGTTCACAGTATCTTAAGACAATTCCCCACTCGGTTTTATACCATCCCGTTTATTTCACTTTTAAGACACTTCTCCTGGATGATGGATAATAGCCCTTCAGGAATTAAATTATTTTACCATATATACTTTAATAATGGTTAGTAGGCAAGCAAGCAATGAGAAAGACTGCAAAATGATATTGTTACATATTAAATTTGTTATGGATGTGTTTACATCTCATAAAATGCACCCATTTCATGGGTACAATGTTGTGGTTTTACTATCGTTATGATGGATACTGTTTACTTCATAAATTTGTTTTAGAATATTTTCACCTCTATCGAGCAATGACAATGAGCCCCTCATTACACTTACTTTCATTTTTAATGATAAACTTCAACTTAAGAATCTAAATATAATGTACATTTTCATCAACAAAACTATTTAAGTTTGCTTCACAAGCATAAAGGTTTGGAGATTTTCCAAACATTACTAAAATGGAGTGTTTTCCCTATAAGTATGAAGACCACACACGGCCATCTTTGAATATTTCCTGTGTGTCAACTAGTGAAGATTTTGGGATAAGAATCCCAAATACCTACACTGAACTAAAAAGCCAAAATGGAAGAGAAACAAACATTACTATATTTGCTTGCATCCACATAATTTTCCTTTTAGTTTTCCTTGCACAATCCAAAAATAAAAGAACTTCAGGCAATTTTCTCTAATGTGCTGAAATTTTTATGTGCAGAGAAAAATTAATCTGCTCCAGTTCTCAAAATTTTAAGGTCAGTTATGTGCAGTATTTATAATTAGAAAAATATGCACCAATACATTTCCTGATTTGGATGGACTCGAGAATAAGAACTGCTTCAACATTCGTGACTGGCTGAAAGATATTTAACAATTTCTTTTTTTCAAAAAAAATGATTCTATGCCTGGAAATAAAGAGGTCAAGTCACAGGCATCGGATATTTCAGCAGGTAGTTTTGCCTTTGCAATTTCTCCAGTCTTGTTTTCTTCCTGGGTTTTTAAAGCTCTCTGCTCATGAGGAGTAAAGTTATTCATTTTGACTAAATGTTTGCACTCCTTGATTGAGGGACATGGGTCAGAGAAGAAAGAAATTTGTTTGGAGCAAAATGAGGTTTGGAAGTATTACTGCATGCTGACACAAGCTTAGCATGCCAGCAAAGACATTTTGCAGGAATAATAACTCTTGAAAACAGCAAGTCTCTGCTGGTGTTCATCTAGTTGTATAAACTTACAAACATGTCCAAGTCAGCTTACTTCCCATCTGCTTCTTTCAGACAAATAGACTAGAAAAAAATTAATAAACATGGTTCCTTTTTAGCATTTAATTTTTTATGTTTGAATTGAAATTTGATAATTAGTTTGGAAAGAATGTGTGGAAATTATGTAGAAGGGCTCTATCAGGTTGTAGTTATCAAATGCATTTAATGTTCCATTTTATTTAGTGTTAGATCATCTACTTTGAATTAACAAATAAAAACCTTGTTGTTTAAGAGCATACCCATGTTTTAAATAAGCTTCTGGCATGATCGTGACATAGAATTTGGGTTGGTCAGGAAGATGATTTTATGATAATCAAGATATTTACCATTCTTTACAGTCAGTAACCTAGTAAGTTCTCTCTCTCTCTCTTTTGAACCACTCTTGTCCTATGTGTTTTAAGGGCAGTGAGTACTTTTATGTCTGAGTAGGTTGACTGCTTCTGAGCTGGTCTCTGAAATCTGATTTCCAAATGTTCAGGCAGACGCCATAGATTTCCTGTTATGGAAGCCTTGGGTTTCTACCTCCCTAAGGGAAGGATCAGCGGTACCATTCTCAAGAGACCATTGTGCTGTGCTGCAGTAGGAGTCTGATGAGCTAGGAGGAGAGCCGCTTGGCTTACATACAAGCCATATGGGCCAGACAGACACAAGCCATATGCTAAGCATATCTCCAATTATTTTAATTTGTGTTTACTCCCATATATATGATAAATAATACTTAAATGAAACATGGTTTCTACCATATATAAAAATGAAAAAAGATAGTATAGAATAAAGATTCATGACTCATAGAACAATGAAAATTAAACAACAGCTCACTCATATATACAAGATTTATAAGAAGTATTATCATACCTTCAGCAGATCTCCTTCTTTCTCACTTTCCTGAGAGTGTATTGAAGTGTGAATGAGGTTATTGCAGGCCCATTGTTGAACCTATCTAAATGAATGTGTGCGTGGGTCTATGCTTCAAACCCTGGCACTTCTATTAAACTTGGCAGTTTGTCAGTGTGATACAATGCTCCCCAAAAAAATTTGTAGTAACAATAAATTAATTTCTATCTTTTTTTAAAAAAAAGTGTTCTCACTCTGAAAATGAGAAGATTCAGCCAAGATTGAAGACAGAATGCTGATCTGAAGCCTCACTTGTGCTAACCAGGGATTGGGTTGCTCAAGATGCATGTGTTAGGTTGTTTAGTGCCATCCTCTCATCAGCAATATAATGCAACTAAAATCTTGGAGCCTAACCATCAGAGACACGGGAGCCTCAAAGGTAGTAAGCTTGTAAGTGTAGAAGTACCTATCCTTTAACTAGTGTGTGCTGCTGAAATCATATATTACCTTAGCTTTTACAGGCTTTTTAAAACCTTGGCTATAAATTAAACATCAAAGACACTGTACCACAAAAGTCTCATATGGTCTGATTGTTTGTAACCCCTCTAAATTCCTAAGCTGAAACCTAATCACCAATGTGCTCGTGTTAGGAGGAGGGACCTTGGGAAGTAGATTAGGTTCTGAGCATGGCTCTCACATGAGTGGGATTATTGCCATGCAAAGACTGGTAATGTACAGTATATTTCATAAAGTGGGAAGGAAAGTCTTTGAATGCTTTCACCTTTAAAAAGTGATAAGCATTTGAGGTTTCAGATCTGCTTAACATATTTTTCTAAGTACTGTGAAGAAATTGATTGTACCAACGGAGCTCCCAGCCTATTTTTAAACATTGTACAATGCACTCATGTATCAAAATATCATATTATCCAATGAATAAAAACATGTGTATTTTTGCTTGTATGTATAGAAGCAAAAATATAATATTTAGAAGTTGTAACCAAAAATAAGTTTGTTGTTCAACTTCCCCAAAAGGCATGGTTTTCCTTGTGACATAAAGCCACAAGAAGATACATGAAGGTTAATCAACAGATAGATGTGACTGGGGCATGGGAAGGTGGTACAGACAAGAGCTATTTTGAAGTTACCATGGGAAAATCAAAGCAGAATAAACCTGATTCTGATTGGCTAGCTTAAATCATTTTGGTTGACTCTGGGGAACAAGAATTGGCTTTCTCTTTTTTGGGATATGACTCAGAGACTAGGCCAGAGGGTGACTACCTGCTTGAGTGTAGAGGTAGATAGTAAGGCATTTAACTAACATTAGCAATTTGTTTCCTTCCTGTGATTCACTAGCTACATGAAGCAGTTTGTTCTCAATGGAGAAAGACATGAACCGAAAGCATGAAGAACATATAAAATAATATTTTAATTCATATAGTGACATACAGAAATATGACTATATAGTCTAGAAATTTCACTTATTCTAAATTGAGATACTATTTACACACAAAGGACTTGGCTGATCATAAATGGAAAATTCCTATGACAAATACACATACCTAAAAATGTATAGAGAAAGATTATTTCTTTCACTGTAGAGTGATCTCTGGTTCTGCTGTCTCGTCTATAGCTACAGTGTTAATTAAAGTTTAATTTTTTAAAAAGACAAATGTGTGTTTTCTCTTAGGCCTAAACATAATATAGCCTAATAAATGTAAATTGTTCTATTCTTCTGACGTGATGCTTGAGGCTAAAAACCAAGCAACACAAGATGATAGATCACCATTCAATAATGTTTTCTCATCATAATTTTAAAGTGGAAATTATCTGAAAGTCTTTCTTATAGTAAAAGTGTGCTTTAATTATACCTTTCCATTCTTCCGCTAATTGAGACATCAGGTTCTTTTTTGAAAAGCCCTGTGCAGTGTCCCAGCTGCAGCCAGAGTTAAAGCATCTGTGCTGTGCTAAAATGGAGTAACTGCACCCCAGGCATCATGATTCTAAACAAAATAGTCATCATAGCAGGCCTTTAAAACAAGCAGAGTAGTAAAACCTCCATGTGATTAGCCTGCTTCTAATCAAAAGTGTGTTCTCAGTTTATTTGGGCTCAATTTCAAATGATCATGATTCTCCTCATTTCAATTCTTCACTAGCATTTAACAGCTTTCTTCCTCAGCCTTTCAGAATCACCTATAATAAGAATGAGCTTGTCTGCATTAAAAAGTTCTGTCTGATGTTTTCTAATTGTTCCTAAGATTTCATGTTTTCTTACTTGATTATTTTATTATTACTTCATATTTGTAGACACCACTTAATTATACAATTTTTTATTAAAGAAACAAGATGAGGTACTGTCTAGAAAAAAACAGCATTCGTTATGGACTTGGACTCTTCCAATTCCAGAAAAGAATTTTTTCTAAATATTATCACTAGTAAATTATAAGCAGAAAAAATGTTGCTTAATTTAGAATTAAACATTTGGCTACCCTCAATGCTAAGTAGCATGTTTTAGACATTTGAAGATATTTAGAAACTTAATGGAGTGAGTAGTTTCTCAAACTATTCTTGGCATTATAGGAGGAAGGATTCTATTCTCTGCAAGTGGATTATTTTTATTGCATTTGGAATGCATTTTGCTAACTTGAAGCTCAGATAAATACTTAGGATATAAAACACATATTTTTAGACATAAAATAGTAAATACTGAATTTGAAACTTGAACTCAGAGTTAAATAAATGTTTAAGAATTTGAACATGTAATGTTTTAAGAGCAATGGATTTTTAAAAGCGTAAAACGTATATAGGTATGCCAGAATTTAATTTATTTTGTGTTTAAAATGAAATATATTCAGATGCTTCAGCAGCAGTGGACCCCCTAAGTAGGGCAAAAGCTCAGGCTAGAAGCTCCTCAGAAATTAACCAAAATTATTCTCACAGTGTTGAATAACAAAACTTGATCTCTAAGAACAAGGTTTGCTGAACCTAAAATGGCAGTTTCATGGCTGTTCAGCAAACCTAAAGAGAGAATAAAATCATGGAAAAGTTCAGAACCATTTCTCTAATACTATACTGATATTGAATGCACAGGTATCATATACTAAGACGTTAAGATCCAACACTTTACAAAAGAGAAGAACTGCTGTAAACAGCTTTATCTGTTCTGGTTGTCATCATTTATTACATAGACAATTTCTAAATATTGATATTAATCATTTTCAAAAGTTTTTTATGTTTTAAATAAAACTGTTTGGACACAGTGAATTCTTTCATACAAAAAGTTGTACATAGAACCCTTAGATTTATCTCATGGACTTCCTAAGCCCATGGTTCATTGTAAGATGCTTATGATTCCATTCAGACACAAGATGGTTTCAAATAATCAAAACTTTTATATTTAAGGATGCATTTGAACATACATTGAGAAAATAAAAAGCAGAATTTCAACTTCATAAATATATAAAATAAAGATTTCTGAAATGAATCCTTCCTCGTACCCAGTGGTTCTCAGTCTTCCTAATGCTGTGACCCTTTAATATTGTTTCTCATGCTAGGGTGACCCCCAAGCCACAAAATTATTTCATTGATATTTCATGGACACAATTTTGTTACTGTTATGAATCATATGAAGGATAGCTAACTGATAGGTGATCCCCACAGGGGTCAAGACCAGCAGGTTGAAAACCACTGTATATACCTTTGGGTTTTTTTTTCCTTGCTCTGTGCAGACTTTGATATATATGAATGTAGTCTCCAGACTTTGTAACTATCCTGAGATCCTTAAAATTCAATAGTTAATACTTCTGGTGTTCAAGAAATTTGGTACTCAGACACCCAAATATCAATTTCACTCTAATGGCCACCATTTATTTTCAGTGTGCTGTATCTTAGACTGTTTTCTCTAAATACCAATGATTTATTTGAGAAAATAACTTTTTTTATTTGCTGTGGAGTGCAGATGATGTATTTTTTCTTTTATAAGTAAATTTCAGTTATACATTTGGTTTAAGTTTTGTTATTTTTAACATATAGTGCTGAAGAAAATTTATCCTTTAAAAGAATTAGACTCAAAATCCTTTCTGTATTCTATCAAAAGCCAACTAAGCAACATGACTAGAATAGAGCAAGGCTTTCTAGAAGATGAAATAATGTGACTGCCTAGAAGACAGAATAATTACCATCTAGTGAGAAGGCATAGTGATAAGAAAAGTCATAGTATAGTAGTCAGATGTGTTGGCATTCACCTTTAGTCCAGCCCTTGAAGGCTGAGGAACGAAAATGGTGAGTTTCAGAATACTGGGGAATAAACAGCTGTGGATTACCCTTCTTTATGACTTCACTTCTCATGGTTTCACTAGCCTGTCATTAACTGTGGCTTAAAATATTAATGGAAAATCCTAGGAATAAACAATTCATAAGTGTTAAATCATTCATGGTTCTGAGTAGTGTGATGAAATGCCATGATAGCCCTCTCTGGCCCACCTGGGATTTGAATCATTTCTTCGCCCAGTATCTTTCTACCCTAACATGGCACCAGGTTGTTAGTTACTTAGCTGGATTTGTGGACAGACACCAAGTAGCCTGCTGGAGGACCACAGTGCTTACAAGACTTTAGAAAACTTTTATTTTAAGTAATGTGTTATTTTGCCTGTTTTATAAATTAAACTCTTCATACACTTACATGCAAAGAAAAAATATAATTTATATAATAGTGTGGTGTGAGGTTTCAGATGTCAGCTGAGGAGGTCAGGAAAGATAGCTTCCATTAATGCTAACAGAGGAACATAGAATTATCATTACAACTTTATGTGTAAATAAAGAGGAATGAGTAAAAGAGCAGTTAAATTGCATCCTTAAAGGAAGACTTAAGTTATAAAGGAATAAATTGTCTATCATTCTGTTGACCATATTTGTGAAATGGTTGCGAACTCGAGTTTTCCAAAGTCAGCAGTTTAAAAATATAGTTGTCTACGTTTTCTCTCAGAGTTAATTATCCCATAGAAATTAGGAATTACTGAACAGTTGAAGTTCTGAGATGCTGAAGAATGAAGAAGTGTATATTTCACTTGCATTATGAACTGACAACTCATTAGAATATAAAGAAAGTGGAAGTTCTGAAAATTGAAAGATAAAAAGTATTGAATCCAGTACGGTGAATATGATAAGCCTTGACCTAGAGATGGAAACTAGAAATGAACTAAGAGATAATACATCAGCCTTAAAAAGATGGAGATGTCATTAACCAATGAAAGCAAAAAAAAAAAAAGAAGATGGAGTTGATGGTAAGCCTGGTGAAGATACAAAGAGGTATAACTCTCATACTATAAATGGGGTGCACCAAAAATAGCAATGTATGTGATCGAAAGGGGGAAGTTGAGTTGGGGTGGGATGATGGAGAACATTCAGCTATGAAAGATTATCCTAAATCAAACCCAGAAGTGCTTCTGGATTTAATAGAAGCGTTCATGTCTGAAAAATAGTGCAAAGCAAATGTTCTTAAGTAGGCATTGTAAAGAATGGTAAGGAAAACCAAAGAAGTAAAAATTGAAAAGCACGTCTGACTCAAAAAAATCTTTCAACCATTTAGTGCACAATATTTTCCCATAGAGATAATTTTTAAAAGTCTTGGCTCACTTGAACAAGAAATACTGAGCCCTTTTTGTTATTACTTTAGCTTGCACAAACTACTGACCACAGAGTTACCTCAGACGTTCATTAGAAATTCCCAAACCCAGAAAGAGGAAGGCCCCAATAAAAACAAACACGCCAACCCAGACCTTTTGGGAGTTGCATTTTAAAGTGTTCACTTCCTGAGTCTAAGGAAGGGTTGTAGTTTAGTTACAGAATAAGAATGCGTGAAGTTTGAAAAGCAACATCATTCAAATAATAGACCCATGCCCTATCTGTCACCAGACTTGGCATACACCTGTGTTCATCTTGTGTCAAACAAGTCACAAGCAAAGCATACCCTAGTTTTTACACAATAATTTCACACAGGAAAATTATTTTCTAGAAAACCTTTTTGGAACAACCCCGATATAACTTATTTTCCTGTTATTTCAGTACAGGGAGCCGGGGAAACAGTTTATATTAACCATGAAACTGTTATCTTTCTTCTACAAATAACTGAAGAAAAAATCTTTTAGAAAGAGTTCTTTTCTACATTTAGGTTGGGTCTGAACTGTAAGTTATTATAGGTTATGTCTTCCTGTCACACGCCTGAATTCAACATTGCATGGTGCTGAATCAAAAGTCTTTCTTTGCTTTGGAAAAGAATCCAGATACCCATTCGATTCCAAATTTTCCTAAACTTATGTCTCCTCGGGAACACACATTGAAAAACAGTTTGCTTTGAGCTATCAGAAGACACATGCTACCAGAAAATAAAGGGGAAAAATAACTATCCATCCACTCACTTTTTAAGAACACAACAACTCTTATTTTCATGGCTAATGAACTTTAAGAACCATGTACAAATCCACTGTGGCGTGAGTTAAGAATTTATTACTATTTGCTCACATATAAATCTAGGAGAGCATCTTGGAAGACAGTTGTGTGATGTATAAGCCTGACCCTCTGCATCAACCTTACTACATTTTTTTTTACTTTAAAGAAACATGAATCCATTGCTCTGATGTGAATGTGGGTCTCTGTCTCTATCTCCATCCATCGGATGAAATTTCTCCCACCTCTATCCCCGCCCCTGGCTTCCAACTTTTGCTTGATGATCCTGTTTGCTTCCAACTTCCAGGAGGTTCTGTGTATGCTTTCTTTGGGTTCACCTAGGTATTCAGCTTCTCTGGGCTTGCGAGCTAAGTG